>JADDOH010002609.1:0-29871 GCA_016648135.1 Agrypnia vestita | reverse complement strand
TATATATTTTTTTTTATTTTTTTTTCTCATTTATATAAATGTGCTTAAAATTGTTTTTTTTCTGAATATGTACAATGAATGAAATGTAGTAACATTTTAACATTAATAATTGTGAAAATGAATCTAAAAACAAACGTCTTTTAAACGTTTTGTTGGTCAAGTGATATTTAAAAAATGTAGAGAAAAAAAATACATACAAATATAAAAGTAAAATGCAAATAGAGCATATATTTTTTTACTTGTTTATAGTTTAAAATATATACATATATGATAATTCAATTTAAATGTGTTCTGATCAATTTTTGTCCTGATAGGCCATCTCCGCCTACGTCAGATTGGTAATTTTGTAGGTTATAGACAACTGATGAGTGGTTTGATATGTCATCCCCAATCGGGACTAAAACCTCAACACGAAACACTCTTATTCATCACATACTGGTGCCGTGGTATCGGTGAAAATCTACACAGCATCTATAAATCTAATCTTATGTAACCGTTAATTTATTTATCGAGCGATTAATTGAACATTGTATATTGATACTGAACAAATTTTCAGCCTTTATTTAAAATATTGTTTTAAAATATTAATATTATTATAGTATATATGTAAATTGAATATTTCAACCTGCAAACAACCATCTATAGAGAGGTTGTAATGGATGAATAAATTGATATACTAAGTGAAGCTTTGATTCTGACGTTATTTACTTGCATACATTATTTTACATTCTTATAGCAAACTAAAAGAAATCACCCTACTGTTAGGCGATGTAAAAGTAGCTTTACACCAAAGATTATTTGATTTCTTGCCTCAGAGATTTTTTGATAATGTTTGGTATACGTGTATCAGTCGGCTTTAATCATGTAATACAACTATATAGCGTACTTAACGCGCTTTTCGAGAGTCTCATCCGTATATACGTGCCATAAAGCTACGTATACACAAATGTTCGGTTTTCACCACTACATGATGCTTCTTTCATCTTAATATTCGCGAATCTAGATTATTTTATTGTTTGATATCATTAGAATTTATCTTTGGCTTCTGACCATCGTTAGATATGTGAAAGTGTAATGAAAAAAATTTGAAAATAATGTCACCAATTCATTAATTTCGATCTTGTTTGTTCTTGATGAAGAAAATGATTTCGGCAGTTAAGTCGAGCTTTCTGTTCCTCCTTTGTCATTTACAGTCCACGCAATATCGTTCCCATTTACCCTCTATCTCTCTTCCTGATTCAAGTTATTTTTAACCCCATCCCTGCCAAACAAAAAATACAACGTTGTTCTCAAAACGTGGAGCTAGCTGTTAGTCGTCATGTATTAAATCAAGCGCAAATCAGACTGACCAACTGATATATACTGACCTTGACCGCCAAATTTCAGGGGTATTGGAGTGTAAAAACAGGTATGCCAACCCTTAAAAACATTTCTTTCAAGGTAGAATAAATCTGAGAGCCAAGAAAAAGGTTGAAAAAAAGTGGATTAAAAAGAACCATAAAGTCCATGTCGCATTTTTTTCATCTTAAAGCAATTGAAATTTCCAGCGTCGATATATATAAAGAACAATTCTCGTCGTACTGCGGTGGAAGTTAAGTCATCGTCGAAAGAAACGACATTGCGGGGTTCTGCCTTCTCGGCTGTCACCGTTCCGCACAATAGAACGCCCACCATTATAAAAAGAGTTCCACTCCGAATTCGGCGAACACGATCTCTGGAATAAATAATTTTCTTTTATTTTCTACCGGTACAAAAAAGCCATGAGTGACACGTGGATGGCGATTGTGCTGTACTTGCGCGATTGTGATCACCTATAATATGTCGTTATTTTATCTACAATCTACAGTATTCATAAATGCCTACCTTTGAAGTATCTTCAATAGAAAAGGGAAGGGAGAGAATTATATTGATAGGATTATTGAAACATGATAACCGAGGCAAGACTGGCGATACACAATGCAGTTCTGGTACCAATAATATTAGGTCCTTACATATGAAATTGGCGTTTTGCCGTACTGGCAAATTTGATCTCAAATATCTTCTCTTTGGTTAGGAATTCCAAATCCAAATTTATACAGCTATTTTACTCATGTATTTGTGTTTTGAAAATTATAATTCATTTGTTTTTTCCTCAATTGTTTTTTTCTTTGCGTCACTCAGTTTACAAAATGAAAAACTTGAAATATCGCGTTATTTACGAGTACGAGTTCCACCGTGGCACCAGTGCTGCAGAAACGGCTCGAAGGATTAATGATGTGTATGGCGACGGTGCCGCAAAAGAAAACACAGTGCGTTTTTGGTTCCAACGTTTTCGTTATGGAAATTTCGACCTGCAGAACAAGCCCCGTGGACGGCCGGAGACCAAAGTTGATAATGAAGAATTGAAGGCTATTGTGGAAGCGGATCCATCGCAAACCACATCCGAGTTAGCTGAAGGCTGCGGTGTTAGTGATAAAACTGTTTTAATCCACTTGAAGCAAATTGGTAAGGTGAAAAAGCTTGAATGGTGGGTACCTCACGAATTGAGTGAAGCAAATCAACAAACGCGCGTTGACTGCTGCGTTGCATTACTCAACCGGCACAATAATGAAGGGATTTTAAATCGAATCATTACATGTGATGAAAAATGGATCCTGTACGATAATCGGAAGCGCTCATCGCAATGGCTGAACCCTGCCGAACCAGCCAAACCATGCCCCAAGCGAAAATTGACTCCAAAAAAGTTACTTGTGAGCGTTTGGTGGACTAGTGCTGGTGTCGTTCACTACAGCTTTCTTAAATCTGGCCAGACGATTACGGCAGATGTCTATTGTCAGCAACTGCAAACCATGATGGAAAAGCTAGCTGCTAAACAACCGAGGCTGGTTAATCGCTCTAGGCCACTGCTGCTTCATGATAACGCTAGACCACACACTGCACAACAGACGGCTACCAAATTAGAGGAGCTTCAATTGGAATGTCTAAGACATCCACCGTACTCTCCGGACCTTGCCCCAACAGATTACCATTTTTTTCGAAATTTGGATAACTTCTTGCAAAGGAAAAAATTCAACTCCGATGGGGCAGTCCAAACCGCCTTCAAAGATTTTATTGATTCCCGTCCGAATGGTTTTTTTAGTAAAGGGATCGATGAACTACCTATGAGATGGCAAAAGTGCATAGATAGCAATGGTACATACTTTGATTAAATAAATATATTATAATTAAAAAAATCGGCTTTATGTTCCTCCCATACTAAACGCCAATTTCATATGTAAGGACCTAATATTTACACTCTCATACATTTATACATATCATTTCTTATATCTGTTAATATTTCCAAACGAATAAATAAAAGTGTAAAGAAAATTTTCTATTCAAAATTGAATGAAGAAGACTTCCCCGAAGCTTGTGCTAATAGTTACGAGACACCCTGTATTTACAGATGCAAAATATAATGTCTATGATACAAAATTACAAATAAATATTTTAGCAAAAAAAAGTTGTCAATAAATAAAAATAAAACTGCCGGCTGGGCTAGACCAAATGGTTACATCGCGCTGTGGTTACTGTCGGCTAGATCGAATGTTTATATCGTTTCGCGGTTACTGTCTGCCTGTCTAGGCGGGTCGGTAAACACAAATTTCCGGTATGTCATTTTTTGCTTCCTATTATGCGCTTATAATTCGATACCATTGAGCCACTTTTCCATCGCCGAATCGTGTTCGAATGCAATGATTGGAATTCGTACGGCGACACTTTGTATTTCGGCGAGACGAGTGATTTGAATTTATATTGTCGATTAAACTGTTTGAGCTCGCGACTGGCGAGCGCGTGCGTCTTACGCGGATCCCGCAAAGATCTCTGAACCCTGATTGGTGGGCACGTCGTATTGGAGAAGGTAGTCGGGTAAAAATTTCTGCTTTTTTATGCCGGAATCCCAATACATTAATAAACATCCTCGCAGGCTATGATGTAGATACTCCCTTCAAATTTAAAAGACGAAAATCGGTTCTCCGCAGTGAGTAATCCCTGCCACATTCGTGATAGTATTATATTTTTTAATTTAACAAGTTAATAATGCATTTCGTGGCTGCATGATTACGAAGGAGAAAGAGGTTTATTAGACTCGGTACTCCGCAAATCAATAATATATCAATTGCAATGGCTTTTCCTAATTGGGTTGCATTTAAGATCATATATGTAACTTTAATGTAAGTTTTTTTAGGATTGTACATTTTGTATAATAAATAGCAAACCCTCATTTTTTAAACAAATAGAGATGCGAACACGGGATACGTGCCGCATCAATATTCTTACTATATATTTTCAAACTAAGCTAAACGCTTGTGCTATCAAAATAGGATTATACTATTGTACTTTGCTATTACTTTGTAGTTATTCATTATGAATATAATTAAACGAAATAACTTTGTTTATCACCACTTAATTTTTGGTAAAACGAACCGGTTTCGGAAATAACGTTCCTTCGTCAGGGTGTACTTAATACTAATTAAACTTATTATGAATAATAATACCTCAGTGTCAAGTGTCCAAATGGAGGTAAATAGTGGGGGTGTGAAAGAAACAGGTGATATGGTGAAAGGGAACATATTCAAGATAGGGGTGTAAGTTAATTTTTTTTGGATATTTATAATAGATTCATTATTATTTATGGCTTTCTTAATTTCTAGGGCTTCAAAATTATTTAGACGTCTATTTTTACTAATCAATGTGAAGAATAGTGACTCCTGTATTTTTATCAAAACTATGGTTATTCTTAATAATATGATTGGCAAATTCAGAAAAATTTGAATTACGACTCGTTTTTCCAATATAAAAAAAAGGGGACAGTCATTACATTTTAGTTTATAAACACCCGAGTGAGTCAATTTGTGATCTTTATCTCTATAAAATAGGATTAAATTGCTGGTGTCCTGGAATAGGATTCGAACCACCAGATCACTAGGCGAACGTCATGACCACTACACCAACAAGCTACTCGACAAGGACAAAATTTCCAATCCGTATTTTAAGCGAGAAAAGAAAAGTAATAAATACCCTGTTATTTTTAAATATTTGTAACCGATATTTACTTATAATTAAATTGTCAGGTTATTTTTGTTATTAAGTCGCTGTTTGTTCGGGGTTATTTCGATTAAGGTCGCTTTCATGTTTATTACAGTCCTATAATAACGGCGAGTACCTACTACGTAAGAAATAATACATATACAAATTTAATCTATGAAATTAACGAATCGTATATCACACAAACGGAGCTATTTATATGGTATTGAAGTCTTTTTTGGGCGTTGCAGGGCTTGTGAACTGTCGTAAGGCTGACTTAGTGATCACTTTACACAATGCAAGGTTCACCGACCACACATCTGTAAGGGTGACTTAGTGATCACTTCACACAATGCAAGGTTCACTGACCACACATCTATCAAATACGAATAGTTGTATGTATATGGTTTCTATGTATCTTGCTTACTTTATTTTAACTTTGTTTGAAATCTGTTAATCCAATGAAATGGTGTATATGTAGATGTCGCCGCTGGTAAATGAGACTTCCATATTTTTTTGATTAGAATATGAAGCATGTCTTTTGTGTAAATTGATCACTTTAACCAGCATCATGGCAGCTCTTAAGCCCTGTGATTAATAATCATCTCTCTGGGGATAAAAGCCAGTAATTGTGTCGTTAAAAATTTGAGCATACTCAAAAATATTGCGAAACGTATCCATTTACGTAAGTGAAATCAGTAAACTAATTTGTAAATTTTTTGACATACGCGTAGATACTAGGGATGGGCGTTGAATGGACGGACTAGTTGAAATCAACCGTTGACGTTGCATCGACGCGTCGACGGTTTACGTTTATCGCATGGACTAGTTGAATTCGTAGACGGTGGACGGCGGACGCCGTGGTCGGTGGACGATTCGAGATTCAACGTAATGCAAAGCAACGAGCGAGAGCAAGACAAAACGTCTCCGTTTATTTCTCTCTCATCTCTCGCTGTCGACTTGTAGACGCCATAGACGGCTCGACGGGTAATTTCATTTCAACTCTAAAGTACACGACCATAGAGTGCAGATCTGTGTACACGAACTATGACAGAGACTTGAAATTTGAATGCATGCGTAGGGCGAGATAGGCTTAATAAGCTATTATCTATTATTTTTTTACTTGATTTTTTGTGATGTCACGTGCGACGATTCGGTGAATTCCCAATTTTACGCTGTATAAAATAAAACAATTCTGTTTAATTATTTTATTTTTTATTGAACTATTATTAAGTAACAGGCCGGCTAGATATTTTTCTAAAATCAATATTTTATTCGATCGATCTCGACTTCTTATATCTACCTGAAAAGGGATGCAAAAATTTAATTATTGTGTTATTTCCTTACTTTTCAACTTAAGCATATAAATGATAAACAAACTTGTAGGGAATAAAATTTTCTATACCTAACTATAGTCCTTATTCAGGAGTCCAACATTAATTATTATATATGTAATATAATCTTGAATTTAGGTTTAATTAATTTTTATTAAAAATTCCCTATTTTCAATATAGATAAAAAATTAAATCTATTATAATTTTGTTTACACCACTTTTTAACTTCTTTAAATTTTAAAAATTAACGTCATAAAAATAGCCAATGGTTGAGCCGTCGAGAAGCGTCGCGTTGAACCGTAGACAGTTGACCATCGTCCCGATGTTTAGATAGAACGTCCGCGACGTCCGCGTAACGAAGTTGACGCGTCAACTAGTTGACGAATTCAACTAGTTGATCGTCTCGTCGATGGATGGACGTGGACGGTCTCGTTTCGTCGACGGTAAATACGTCGACGACCCATCCCTAATTCCGACTGTCAGTCTCCCGACTTGACAGATCATCTTTAAACGAAATAAGATGATGTCGTTAATTTTCTATATGTTAACACAAAAACCTCTTCCACATTTATGTAATATTTGTTCGCCCTACTATCTCACTTTCGATTAATAGTAACTTGATGTTGTAACATAAGCGAAGCTCAGTATCTAGCCTACTTCCTCGATCCGACCCACGTCTCTTGCTGCTGGCACCACGAGCCAAGGCCAGCTTGGCGACTGCTCCCAGGCTTCCCTCAGCAGGTACTTCCTACCATTAGGCGACGTGCGACCTCATTGCTTATCGCATCGCCAGCCCACCTCACGCGTGACTGTGAAGCGAATGTATCGAGAACGTATTCAAATATTGTCACCCACTGTGTACGGAACAGGAAATCATCAGTGCCGGATTAGGATGCTGGAGAGGGCGAGACCTGTAGCGTGCATCTTAAACGCTCCGTAATTCTTGTATCAAAAAAAATTCTACAAGTTTTTCTTGTATAAAAAGGATTGCAATCATAAATATAAGAAATTATCAAATCCTTTTTGTCTTTTAAATTAGTTCTTAATTATTAATTTTTATTAAGCAACTTTGTATTAACTACTTAACTATTTTTCTTTTTTTTTTCAATTTCAATTTATTTATTTTTAATATAACATTTACATTACAAACATATGTTTAATTCGTAAATATTATTAACAAGTGAGATACAATGAATCAATCAAATAAATTTATTCATATCAAAGGTGTAAGAAAATCCAGAAAACCCCTTCAAACACATGGAATATATCAATAAAGTGATTTTGTTCAACATAGCTATAGCTCTTCCAATAGGCATAACCATTGGCAGGTTGGTTCTGTATATTGGAATGTGAAACAATCTATGCTGACGATGTCTAAGGTAATTAACAGAAATATACAAACCAATGCTCTGCATAATTTCAGTATTATCGATCATACCGCGCAACAATCGATAAAAATGTGTAATCAAATACACATTCCTTCTAGTCTCTAAACTATTGTAGCCAAGCATACCCTGGAGAAACTCGGTCCATGCGTAACACATGTCCCGTCCATCTCAATCTCGCTTCCACGATCATGTCCGCAATTGGGCGACATTTAGAGCGACGCAGAACAGTAACGTTAGATATATGGTCGCTCCAGTGGATCTCTAGAATGCAGCGAAGGAATCGTTGGTGGAACATTTCTAGACTCTTAACGTGTCTTCTGTAGGGTACCCAAGCCTCCATTCCATACAGTAGTAAGGGAAGCACTTTGTAGCCTGATATCTTTGTTTTCGGTGTTATATGGCTTTGTAGACTGATATCTTTGTTTTCGGTGTTATATGGTGGGGGTAATTGAGAAGTGGACGCCGAAATGAGGAATATGTCAAGTAACCGGCTGCGCAGGGTGCTACTTGCGCTATACGCTGATCCGGCACTGGAGATCCTCGTCTCTTAATCTCCATCCTGGTGGAGAGGTTCACCTCGGAGAGCCGCCACCACCTGGAGGTGTCAGTAGGCGGACGTTGCTTCACGTCCAGTGGGCGGCCGCGGCGCGATTTCCATTCCGCCCGGGCTGCGCGGGTCAACCGACCGGCTGGTCACTCTCACTCTTTCACTCACGCAAAATTCTATTATTTGGTTTACTTTTTGTTTTTGTGTGCACACGGTGCACGGCACACTTGAAAAAATCAGTGAAGAGCAAAGAAATATCCTTAGGCCCGGTTGCGTAACTTTACTTTAAAAGTTACTCGAGTAACATTTTTTACTAAAACGGGTTGCCCCATCGATGGTTAAAAAATATTTTACTCGCCGAAGTACATACATGAGTAACTTTTTTTTATTCCAATATCGGTGGGTAAAAGTAAAAAAATTGGTAAAAAAATGGCCATCCTCTCACAGCTGATTTGAAAATGTGACATTTGTCCATATAGGTACTTGTCATTTGAATTTTGTTGCTGTCATGGTCGTATTTAAATTTGTAAACATTAAAATGAATCTTTTAATTTCGCGTTATTTTAACAATTGTTTGACGTTCGTATGGTTTGTTTTATAGAATAGAGTGGTTTGTTTGAACTGGTTTTGTGAACCGCAAAAGTACGTATTGCCAGTGGTGTGCCAGTGCCAACTGAAATAAATCAAATTCCATAGACATATGCGGTATTTGAGGTTTATTCCGCTTGGCACCCTATTAGCCTTATTATTGGTTTGACAGTGATAAAAAGACGTTTGTGCAACCCGAAATCGAGTTTACTCTCAGCTGATGGTAAAAAAAGTTACTCGGGTTAATTTTACTCGAGTAAAATTTACTTTAGATAGCGCAACCGGGCCTTACAGTTTAAACGCTAAAAAAATATATACTTAAGTATATACAAGAAAGCAATCAAATGCATTTTGAAATAACTCATCGCAAATTATTAAAAACAATCTTAAATAAATATAAAATTTACAAAAAATAAAAATTATAAACAGAAATTTCATTAAATAAGACATCTAATATATAGGGTTATTTGGAAAACATTAATAACCTCGCAGGAATATATTCCTGCCTTGATTATGAGTCGAAAATGTTCAAGTTATCATGACCTTATGTCAATAGTTATGGAGATATGTGACATTAAAGTTCGCATTTTTTTTTCAATATTTCTGACTTATTTTTTGTAAAACATTGGACTATCATTACAGTACCTTATATCGAATATGAAAAATTCATTCCCTTTAATACATGTCAAATAAAAAAATAAAAACCTTCGAATTCCAATTGAAATTTTTTCAGGGTTTTTATCATTTATTTTAACTTGTATTGAAACAAATTAATTAATTAATGAATATGTGACATCAAAGTTTGCATTTTTTTTCAATATTTCTGATACATTTTTTTATAAAACGTTGAAGTATCATTACAGTAATTTACAGTTACGAAAAATTCATTCGTTTCGATAAAAGTTAAATAAAATAATAACAACCTTCAAAAATTCCAATTGTAATTCGAAGGTTTTTATTATTTTATCTGATTTGTATTAAAGGGAATGAATTTTTCATATTCGATATAAGGTACTGTAATGATAGTTCAACGTTTTACAACAAATAAGTCAGAAATATTGAAAAAAAAAATACAAACTTTGATGCCGCATATCTCCATACCTATTGGTATTAGGTCATGATAGCTTGAACATTTTCGACTCATCATAATCAAGGCAAGAATATAGTCCTGAGAGGTTATTAATGTTTTACAAATAAATCAGTATATTACATTCAAGATCACTTTCCTATTGTGGAATTGAATTTTTTTCAGAACCATGTTCTATCAAATTTAAAACCAAATTTATGAATCAATTAGAGAGACACATATAAAAATCAAATCAACTTAAAAATATTTGGCTGCTACCGGGATTCGAACCACGGATCTCCTCCTATCCGCGGCGGGCGCGTTATCCAATACGCTACTGTGAAAAATTACTGAAATTCTGCTTACGTAATACTTGTATGGCCCCTAATAAAGTGTTCACGTACGATTGAAATATTACGAAATAGTGTGTTTTAAAATGTTAAGTGACTTTGTACTTGAATGAGTAATTAATCGTTAATTAATTAAGAATGTTCTTAGGTTTTCACGGCCACTCAGAATCTTCAAGTTTGTGTTTTTTCTGGGGTATTATACCGTGTTGTTACGACCTTTCGGGCCGACGTTTCGGACCCCATTGCAGGGTCCATCATCAGGGCTGATGTGTTGTCTTGAATGTTGGTGTTATGGTTAAGTATCGGCTTGCAATACCGTGCCGAAGTCATAATGTGTTGTATTGTGTTGTGTGTATGATTCATCTGTTGTCTGATCACTATCTCTGCGGAGTCTGCGACGAGAGTGACTTTGAAGCGCCGGATACCAAGATGTTTTTAATTTGAGACCATCATCTATATTAATATTTATCGGGTGCTTGTAGATTTCGTTAATTAATTTCCAGTGTTTTCATTTGCCACTCGCAGCCACGACCCGTGACATTATGTCCGAGACACTCTAGCTTTTCTGTCTTAAGAAGGTTTCTGTATATATTCTGTATAGTCTAACTTCGTACCGTGTAAATGACTGCCACTGCCAAGTGGACACTTCCACAGCGGTTAGCAGCGCAGTTCCCAGACTTCACTTTTCTCCTCCGGCATTGTTCGCCTCTGGGAACAGGAGTGCGCAGTGAGAGCCGCCGGAGACAGTGGTTACCGTGTACACTAGCGAAGGGAAAAACTACATTTCAAAATGAAGACTACCACACACACACGTTCACCAGTTTGAAGACTACAAAGTGTACACTACAATTGTAGTAAAAACTACTTGAAGTGAAGTAATTGTAGTACTACGAAATGAAGTGAAGTAAATGAAGTAATTGTAATATTAACGAAGTGAAGTAAATGAAGTGAAGTAATGAAATGAAGTAATTGTACTAGAAAGAAAAGTAAATTTTTTTTCCGAAATAAAAATTTGGCGAGCTAAAAAAAAACAGCCAGATTTCTTCATTCGATTCCAAAAAATTTTCAAACCATGGGGAGGGGGGGTTGTTACAGTTTCCAGAGATGTCTTCATATATCTACATCAACTTCCCAAAAATTTCACGTAAAAAATGCACTATTTGAAGTATGTTTCTCATACTTTCGATAACATTGAAGTGTATGTACTTTGCAGTGTTCGCTTTGTAGTGTGCACTACACTTCAAAACGTGCGAAGTGTGCACTTCAATATAATGTAGTACATACTGCATTGTAGTAGTGAGTACAGAGCGGACCCATCACTAGTGTACACACACCGGCTGACTGGAAAACAATTACCCATTACGATAAAACGCAACACTCGTTCGTTTTGCAGGAGACAACCTTCCCACGGCCAACAATGGGCTTCCAACTATGGATTTGCCATAAACTCTGTAACAATGCGTACTTTGCGATTTGATTATCCTTATTGTACTTTGATTTTACTGCGGTGCCCGCCCGACAAACTACAGGAACAAAATAAAGTTAAAAACAGTTCATTTCATTTCTTCACCGGTAGGAAATAAAACCACATCTTCTTCTTCCTCAGGCCTCATCTCTCCACTGCTGGTTTTAGGCCTCTTCTGTACCCTTCCTCACTTGTTATTTGTAGTCATTTCTTCCCCTCCACAGCGGCTACATCGTCGGACCATCTCTTTGAGGTCTTCCGACGCCTCTTTTATTTTCCCAAGGTCTCCACTTCAGAACTCTGGGAGTCCATCTTTTAGCATCTTGCCTTGCAAAATTTCCTGTTGAGACAGGACATGTTGCAAAAATCACAGTATATATAAAAGAGACGTAGATATATGTCGATGTTCGGTGTTCATCGAAATATTGGGATTTAAGATCTTAAATCTTAAAATAAAAATAAAAAATAAACGAAACGTAGGTATGCGTCGGTATTCGGTGTTTGTCGTACTTAAATAAGAAGATTTGTATATTTTCACGTATCTCTCTCAAATTAAATACCTTTACTTGCGATATCCGATGTCTCCGGTCTGGTCTGACAGCGTCGCTTTGCCGTAAACGTAACCTCACGATTCTCATGTTTCGACTAAAATTACATCAAATAAGTACCAATGCTGTATTTAAAGCGTATAGAAAAGAGATTATTTCATGTGCACTTATTAATTTCTTCTCCCATAGCGTCCTGATGTAAATTACGCAACATTATCATTATCGCGTGGGACCATAGAAAAGAGAATCATTGTTGGATGTTTGGAAGATAACCGCCATGTCTCCCTATGACCACACCACCGACGTATACCTACGTCTCGTTATTTTTTTATTTTTTATTTTCGTATATTAAGTGTCGGGATAATCAAGTGATAATGCAGCTGCACTTGAGTCTGGGAGGTTTTAGAATCGTTAGAAGTTAGTAGACGAGTATATAATATAGACGTACCACTATAACTTGGCGTACGAGGGAGGGGGTTTCTATCGCATAACAGAAGTTATCAGGGTGTAAATTTATTACACAATACATTATGTACAGAATGTCCGGTGACCGGTGTCGTAGTCTTTAACAGAAATTTGGTCGGGCAGCACTAAAGAAACCATGCAGTAATGGCGGCCGTTCTATCTGTCAAACTGTCAGACGGTAATATCGATCCATTATTCGCTTTTTCAGCTTCGCAAAACTTTAATACTTCATTGACAATTGTTCTTGCACCATCCCGGACTTTGAAGGATGTTTTGGACATAATAATTCAGTTTATATTGGTAATCAAGATGACACAGCTCGCGCTCAAAGACGAGAATGAACTGAATGGCAGGGCGAGGGGTTACCGCCGGGTGCGGGCGGGGCGGGTTTTAGTTCCAAATTCGCCGCACGCCAAGTTACGTTGGGCAAGCAATACCCAAGATCATACCCAAATGTTCGCGAAATGACATTCCCTATAAGGGTACCACTATCCGTGACAATGTTTTTTTTTTTCGCCGAGTTTTGAATTTTGGCAAAGGAGGACTCCACGCTTCAAACCAGAGAACCTACCGGATGGTCTGAGAGAGCAAATAAAGAATTTTTACAAGCGACGCCAAGTGTCTGATTGTGGAAGCGGTGATGCAGCAGTACTCATTTTACAGAAGAGAGAACATCAAGCGGTCGGACGACCTCTCCGCTTTGCACACTGGGAGCCTTCCCTTTTGAAATCGCACATTCATAAACCCGCCATTACCGGCGCTACTAATACTATATAATGCAAGACTCACAATTATGTTCAGTCACAATCACGGTTCAAATAATCGTTTAGCTCATTCCTACTTAAGACCGTCTTAGGGTGGGTGAGAGACGTAAAGGTCTTTTCAGAGAAGCTTGCTTTTGAGTTAGTGTGGGTACAGTGCGTAATACGCGCATTGTTTCGTTGTGTTAAGGCTGGACATTCACTGCAAATGCATACTTCGTCTTTTTTTACGAAAATGTATTCATTTATATCAGAATATATATTCTAGACTGCAATTTTTAGGGCAATAACCTAGATAGGACTTTTTTTCTGTCAAAAATACAGACTATGACTTGGCAAAGACGCTAACAATTTTATGTTCCGCCCAATCGCAAGGGTTTAGAAAATCACCTTTAACTGTCAGCAGCGAAAATATTTAAAAAATCAAATATTATGATAAAAGTCGTTATTACTATTTGATGGGTGTCGGTTATAAATAAGTAAATAATTATTTAACTGTAACTGGTTGCGGATATTTTATACGAACCGTTTGTTTTTCCGAACGACGATTCTCGACGTTCGAGAATCGTCGACTCGAATTCTTATTCACCGACCTTTACCCGCTGAGGTAGAGGGCGGACTGTTCTTCTTACGCTTAGTCATTCTTATTATGCAAATTATTCTTTAGGAACCGGCATTTAAAAGTAAAGTCATTTTGATGGGTGACAGCTATTTCTATAATAAGAGAATAAAAGGTCTCATTCTGACAAACGCGCTTCTTGCCATCTCTATTCGAAGTCTTCATGAGATGGATCCCAGTTCTCGTTCTCCCATGCACCATAGGGCGTATAGGCTACCTGTTTTAGCAAACATACCTATGTACTTATAACTCCAAGGCCCCCAGTGAGCCTTCTCTATGAGATGGATCCCAGTTCTCGTTCTCCCTTGCACCATAGGGCGTATACGCTACCTGTTTTAGCAAACATACCTATGTACTTATAATCCCAAGGCCCCCAGTGAGCCCTTTCTATGAGATGGATCCCAGTTCTCGTTCTCCCATGTACGCTACCTGTTTTAGCAAACACATGTGTACTTATAATGAGATAGAGTCCTGTCTATCCGAAATCCACACGTGGACCCTGAGACTGAAGTAAAGTGTGGCGATGTGTACACCGCAACCCGCGGGCTCCGTCCGTGAAATTTAATTGCCCTAAACGTCATAACCGAGCGGCGCTGCCAGCTCGGAGTAACGGGCCGGCTTCACGCTCTGCTCAGCGCAGACCTGAATCGGCGCTTTCCTTACTCTTCATGTTCACGATATGGTGTGCAATGCCCGGCCGCTCTGCGCTTTCGGCAGTCGGAGCATTGCGCGCCCGTAATGCTTCATTTCCGTAACTAAATAGGCTTTCAACAGTCTTACCTCATGGCCCGTGTCTGCATGAAATGAGATGCATCTCAGCACCATGTAGGGGAGAAAGGGGTAATGGGAGTCAATTAAGCGAGAAATAAAATGAAACACGAAATTTTTGTTCATACTTTATGAAAATCAACTCTTATGGTAGTGTTTCAGTATTAAACTATCAGTCTTAAACAGTTGCGTTAGTTACCTTTGGAATAACATATTATTAGCTATTAAACTTTTAAAAAATCAACCTTGACACATATGAGGGTAATTATAGTCACTAAGGGGACAATGAGAGTCAGCCTAGCCTATTGTCACACACATAACCTTGTGGTGGATCCCAGGCTGCGCGCTCTGCGTGTGCCCACAACCCGCAAGAAGAGCACCTGTGCCATTCTTCATTGTTGCGACCAATTTCACCACGTACCTGCTAGGCAATTATTCATATCGTCATCTTCGTCGTCATCATATATCTTATTGAGATTAACAGCAGATTCCGAACAAGTGTGTTGCTCTTGGAGTGCGCACCTTTTGGCCTTATTTGCTACTCTTTTCTGAGGTTTTTGCTTCTTGCTTTTTGCTTTCGGCACTACGTTTTTTCTTTTGCTTCTTTAGCTGATGGAGTCAACTCTCATTGCCCGCACTGCAATGACTGTTATTACCCGATTATACCTAATCTGTAAAAAATAGTAAACAAATAATTTGCTGTTAAAACACCATAAATGTTTTCTTACTCGATGATTTAAACTGACAGTCACATAATAAACTATTCTAAATACTCGGGTATCTTGTAATAATGTACTCACCACTTATGTCGTAAAATTACATGAAATGCGCGCAGAAACACGTACTGAGCAAGAAGTCAGGGATGTGCGAGCCACGTAACAAGTTTTTTAGGTCGATATTTGTTTGTTTGGGTACTTTCGTTCTGGATGCTAGAACACTGACCACCATTGCCCTCTGACTGCCACTACCCTTCTCTTCCCTACGAGTGCAAGTGCAATCTAGAGATCGATTTAAGAGATCAGGTCGAGAGGAACAAGCCAAATCTCAAACCTACGTAGGTAGATACACGACGTTCCTGTTGACAGCGAGCCATTATACAATATTATTTCAATGGCATACTTAATTATGCCGATGCAGCGCATGTTCTGTCCTCACTCATTCGCGTGCGTGAGCGATTTTATTATTATAATTAACTTGGCATTAATGTTTTTAGTATTGTTAGCTAATAACAAACCAAACTTTGCTTCTTGGCTCTGCGTTACTAGAGAGTTAGATCAATAAAAAAATGAACGAGCATACGCCCATGTACGCGCGGTAGAAGTCGCAGTAAAATTAACGTTTCGCATTCATTTCGCAGACGATTCGCAGACATTTATCGCCGCAGCATTGCAGACATAATGATGCGACGAATCAAAAAACGTTTTCGTATTCAAAGGTTTCGAAACTATACAACTTTGACAGCTGCATTGAATGTCGAATGAATGAATGTGTTTTTTGTTTTGAAAACAAATATCTGACAATTACGCCGTTTTTGCAAAAACATTGACAATAACATGAAATCCCAATACACACCTAAAATCATAATTTAATAAACAGTTATTATTTTCAATTCAATCATTCAGCAGCTTTTGAATTGAGCATCTTTATGATTGGTACTCAATTCAAGATGGTCGACAATATATTATTTATATTACAGTAGCCGGCAAACATCATGAAATTTTTCGGCGTAGTGGGGGGAAGTTTGCGCATGTACCATTCCACCAACGAGACCAAAATTTGTCTTCTGCGCATTCCCCCACTACGCCAAAAAATTTCAAGAAGTTTGCCGGCAACTGTACTGGAACACTAATTACAAGTGAATACATTTTTGACAGTTTTAATGGATGCGCACGCATTTCGTGGTCTCGCATTCCCGCTACAAGGTGCTTCGCGCTACACGTATCCCCGCTACAGTACGCACGCGCAGCGTACGTACCTTCCGTTACAATAAAAAATTTACTCTCATTGCGCCAAAAGAAATCCGTGAAATTCTCGATCAAATCCCAATAGAGTTAAGCCTTTGGGAAGATGAAGCATTTGGATCTGTTAAATTAGATATCGGAATTGTCAATCAATTAAAGTAATTTTATTTTCTTTCCAGGTAATGTAGACATCGTAAACGGTAACCTAAAGTTGATCCTCGGATTAATATGGTCCCTGATCGTGCGGTACCAGATCGGGCGCAGCAAGTTCCCCCCCAGGAAGCTGATGCTGGCCTGGCTGCAGGCCGTGCTGCCCGAGTGCCGCGTGGGCAACCTCACCACGGACTGGAACAGCGGCGTGCTGCTCAGCGCGCTCAACGACTACTGCAGCCCCGGCCTATCCCCGCACTGGAGGTCGCTCAGTGAGTACCTACCATGGGTATTATCATACATTACCGCGCTCCTCTCGCAGCAGATCCTAACCTAACCTAACCCACCGCTTACCCGGGCCCGTTTTATAAGTGAAGACTCCCATATCGGCCCCTTCTCATTCCGACAGGTTGGCATTGTTTTGACGCTACATGGCGACCATTACCATGGCCTACCGGCTGCAAAGTAGCGCAATAGCAAAACAGCATGGCATGGCTGCCAACAATGGGCCGTTCACTGCTATCTTCTTCTTCAGCATTCATCTCTCCACCCCTGGATATAGGCCTCTTCCATACCCTTCCATCATTCCTTGTTATTTGCTAATTGTAGCCATTTCTTTCCCCCCACAGCGGTTATGTCGTCAGCCCATCTCTTTTGAAGTCTTCCGACGCCTCTTTTATTTTCTCAAGGAACTCTGGGAGTTTATCTTGTAGCATCCTGCCTTGCAGCATGCCCTGCACATTGCCATTTTAGCTTCGTTACACGATCCATGATATCCACTACTCTAATTCTGCGCCTAATTTTATCATTTCTATCTCTTACTTACGCCAAGCATGGATCTCTCAATGGATCGATGCGTGCATTTGAGTTTTTCTACACTTTTCTTTGTAAGGGCCATTGTCTCCACTCCATGCGTCATTACTGGTAGTATGCACGATTCAAAGGATGCAAAGGTTCTCTGCTGTACAGCGCAAAATTATGTGTACATCAAAATTAAAATTCAGCACCCACCGAACAGACATAAAACTAACAACTACGAAGGGGCCTGGAGGCGGACTAGTTGTCCACACCCTCAGGCCCTCGGACGCACAACGCTAGGAGGTGGGTGTGAGAATGAGGAATATAACACTGAATAAATGGCAAGAAAGGTGAAACACAGCCTCGACAAGGAGATGGACGCAATCCTACCTCCGTCAGTGGCTGTGAGAGAGAAGGGGCGGAGATGTCGTCAGGAATTAGACCACTACACGGTTCAGATGGTCTCGAGCCATCGTAAAGGCGATTGTCGGGCCAAATTATTTGACCGCCGTGAACCCGCCTTCGTGCTGTGGGTGTGTGAGATTATGGGGGTTGCTGGGGAGAATATGCTTGTGGAACGATGACTCTATGAGGTGTGATAGAAATTTTGGAAGCTTCCGAGAGTTTATTAAAGTATCATGGTGGAAGACCTTAAACTTTAGGAAAATTAGGGTGGAAGCCATTCGCCTACCCACTTTTCGATTACCAAACCACACAGGTTAATTATTATTCGATCCTGGTTTAGCTTGCCGGTAGTAAATATTGTATTATTTTTCTGTGTCTCATGTTTTCTCTTTGGGTAGAGGATGTTTGAGACAAGCATGGACGAGGATATTTCGCTGTGCCGAGCTTTTATTTTGCATGGCTCCTGTGTGATTTACTTATTGTTGTGTATAATGTCACTTATATTGCGTATTTCGTCACAATATAGATCCCAATGACAGCATCGAGAACTGCCGGCGCGCAATGGAGCAGGCGCAGCGTGAGTTCGGGGTGCCCATGGTGCTGGAGCCGGAGTACCTGGCCTCGCCGTGGCTGGACGAGCTGTCCGGCATGACCTACCTCTCCTACTTTATGAAGCCCGACTCGCCCGGCTTCCACGCCACGCTGCGCTGGGTCAACTCGCGCCTGCAGCGGCCCGTCACCAACTTCACGGTCAGTCGGTTGTCTTCCACACTGGGTTCATTAATACCGGAGCGGTCTACTCATCTACCCTACCAAAACCAATCGCACATATAAAATTCGTTATATTATCATTCTTTAATATTTTTCATTGAAAATTTCAAAATAGCAGAGTTATGTGCTGTTTCGTAATGGTCCTTCTCAGTGACGTGCGCAGCTGGTGGATATAATCACGTCGCCGGTGTTTCAGTGAAATGAAAAAGTTAACTTTGATATTATGGCGTATCGAAAAAAAAATATTTTTTGCATTTCCAAAAAGATCACTTTGAAAATTATTTTCTTTTTACTCCCTTTATATTAACTCGTGGCTTGCTTGCCGTCAACTAAAAATTTTGGATTTGATGATGATGATGTTTTTCCCGTGATGCAATCGAGCTGAAACTTGGCAAGCAGACTCGTGGCGACGATCAAAAAGTTCTATCAAATTTTCGTTAAAAAAAATTAATAATTATAGTATAATTTCGGATTTTTAGA
The DNA here is from genome assembly GCA_016648135.1 of Agrypnia vestita. NCBI lineage: Eukaryota > Metazoa > Arthropoda > Insecta > Trichoptera > Phryganeidae > Agrypnia > Agrypnia vestita. Next base: position 10,361 of record JADDOH010002609.1, on the reverse strand, counting down.
AACTTTATTGGTTTTTTCAAATTGGAATCAAATTGGAACCCGATAACGTCGCGGAATATTTTCTAAATTTGAATTACTCCGTCGGTATTTATAATAGGTACTTCACTACGAATGTCGAAAATCTAAATTGACTGACAAATGTTTTTAGAATTTAATCTTCAAAGCATGAAGTGTCTTATCAAAGCTCAAAACATCTGACATTTTAGAAATATATTAAATTACTGTAAATTTAGTGTTATGTTGTATGTTTTAATTCGTCTTTAATTGTTGTTATATTTTACAAAGAAAGGGAGTATAATAAAAACTTGGTCATTATGGGTTACTTTTTTTCCTATTTTTATAAAATAATAATTTAAGAGTTAAAAATTCATTAAAAGCAAACGGCACACTTTATCAAAAAATAAAAAAAAGTAAATAAAATGTTATTATTTTATAAAACATTATTATGAGGTAGATGTGTGAAAATTTTTTAACAAAATTGATCTGATAGTCTTTGAGATATCATCTCCACGAGTATGAAAAGGGAAGTTTCAAGAAAAACGCCCAAGAATAATTAATATAGGTACCTAATTTGTCAAAAAATCACCAATCACTCTAACTTCAAATTGGTATAACTCAACCAATTTTTGGAATTCTGAATGAGTAATGACTCAAATTATTATAACAAAAAATTTAACATAAATGCGCCAAAAGAAGTATAACTTCAAAACGATTTTTTGAAATCGTCATGGTGGTGTAAGTGCAGAAGTCTATCAATTTAATATTATTAATACTTTTAATATTTAAAGCATTAACTTTGTGGTTAGACATTAAAATAGAGTGTTAGTTAAATTCATTAAAAGTTCTACCGGTTTCGAGACGTACCCGTCTCTTCGTCAGGACCAACACTACACAACTACGTTCACAACACTATACACCACAACTATAGTATTGTTAACTTTTCACCAATATTTATCACATGCGTGTTAATCTTGTCAAGGACAAGCATGCACTTATTAGCCTACCAAACGATCAGGAATCTACGAGGGAGAGAGAGTGAGAGGGGGCGGGGTATAAAGTGGGTGTTAACACCCACTTTAGATCCTTCACTACCCTACCTTTAAGTTCTTACAAACTATATACTAAGACAATTTTTACCATTACTGATCCTACTTTTAAAAGTACATCCAGTGGGTGTTTCCAGGATTCTTTCACGTTCTTATAATAAAACTACTCAAAGCCTTTCTCTTCATGTCGTGGTCTAAAATACTAATAGAAATTAAGGTGAATAATATTATTTACACAGACATATTCTTTACATTTAAAAGTGAGGAGTTAAGAACATAAGCGACGCGAAGTTTTCATTTTTTTTCTTCAATATAGGTACATGACTTATTTTCTGTGAAACGTTGGACTATCACTACAGTAACTTATATAGAATATTTAAAATACATTTGCTTTAATACAAGTCAAATTAAATGACAAAAACCTTGCAAAGAAATATTTTTCAAATTCTGCATACTAATTAATTTCAGTATACTAGTTTTCCAGAAGATGAGAATATGGTTCTCAAAATAGGTTGATTTTTTTTTATCTACTAAAAGTGGTAAAAACAAAATCTTTTCAATTTTTTTGATTTTATTTAATTAAGTTATTACGCCACCACAAAGTATAAGCCTTCTTTCAGAAGAACAGCTATTCTTTGAAAAAAAAAGAATATTTTCTATTCAAAATTGAAAGAAGAAGACTCTCATGAAGATTTTGCTAATAGCTATAAAAAGTGCTGTAAAATAAAATATTTTTATTTAATTAAATTAAGTTATGTTTTTGTTTAGGACCCTCGATTTTTTTTTTAAATAGAGATGTGAACACGGAATACGTGTCACATAAATATTATTACTATTTTCAAACTAAGCTAAACGCTTGTGCTATGAAAATAGTACTAACTTGCTGGTCTGGAGTGAGGTTCAAACCCGCGACCTTTGTGTCACGAGGCGAGAGTCCTAACCACAAAACCAACAAGTTACTTAATGATTGTCTGCCAATAGCGAGGTATCACCAGTTATTTAATTTTTGCAGAGTGACTGGAACGACGGGCGGGTGTCGTGCGAGGTGATCCGCGGGCTGGGCGGCTCGGCCCCCGCGCCCGAGAAGCTGCGCCTCGACCCCCAGCACTGGGAGCACAACCACCAGCAGGCCATCGAGGCCGGCAGGAGACTCGGTAACGCTCCTCCCATCAGCCGCTTGTTTCCTTTTCCACTTCCAGATGTCCGCATCCTGCACATCTCCCCTGTCCCCTGTCACAGATATAAATGTCATCTTTTCCTAATTTAATTATGTAAATACTACCCATTCAAAATTTTGCATAGTTATTGTTTCTAAGCAATTTTATGATGGTTTATAAAAAATAAAGGATAAATTATTAAAAACCAACATCACCTTGTACCTAAATAGCAACATACACTCACGATACGCAAGAGAGAGTATAATAAGAACAGATATACCGAGAACTACTTACTACTAAGAGAAAGACTTGGATTCTTTATATAGCTGCTGAATTCTTTAATGGACTTCCTAGTGACATAAAGAAGATAAATCTCTTCATATAGATCTCTTCAATAGGAAACTAAATGCATTTGTGTTGGAGAGGAGATAGTCCATAGATCACTATATTTCAAGGATTTGATGCGTTTGTCTATAATTTATAGAAGTCAAGAGTTAAATTTATTGTGTATAGTTCTTCTGCACTGCAGTTATTATGTAGATATGTATAGTTTTGATATCCCCATAAACCAGCATGCTTTTGCTGCCTGGGGACTTTCAGTATTTTTGGCAAAAAAAATTTAAACAACAACAGGAGAAATATAAAATTGTACAAATATTAACTAAACCCATCTCTAAAGACGACCCTGCCTTGTACCAACAGCCTCTCCATTACATCTGTACTTCCTGAGATGTATTTAAAGTATGTATTTTGATGATGGAGCATTTGTATTGTGGTGGATAGATGTTGCTCGACATTTATTTCTTCTAAAATGGAACTCTGTTCCGAGAGTTGTCGTTGCGCTCTTGTTGTCTCAGTGATCTTACATATTGTGCACGTGTGTACATTTTTTATGAAAGCATCAAATTACAAGACTCGGAGGCTCACGGCGCTGTGGGATGTTTGGTATTCCAGGAGTGGAGCCCTTGCTGTCGGCGCGCGACATGAGCTCGCGGGAGGTGGAGCACCTGGGGGTGATGGCGTACGCCGCACACTTCCAGTGGGTGAAGCCGCGCCCCCCGCTGGCCGACCTGCTGCAGCTCTCGCTCACCTCCACCAGCGGCCGCGTCGGAGAGCCGGTAAGTGCAGACACCGTCTGGCTGTCGATTAATATAAATATTCATTTATTTATACGCCCTCAGGGCTTTTACATGGGAGAATTATGAATTTACAAAAATAATGGTGCAATAAACATTGTACATAATTCAAATATGTTAAGAAAAATGATGACAATTGATTAATATGATGTAAGAAATAAAATCATTAGGTACATAATACAAAACTTAAGAGAAGGCAAATAAAATAATATTAACAATTTTGAAGTCAATGGTACCTAGCTAAACATTCTTAGAACAGCAATGATACTTATACCAAACAAATCCACAGAATTAAATTGTTACATTTGGTAATGATTTAGTTCAGTTATTCATTCAGTTATTCATAAAATTAGACCAAGAAACATCCGCATAAAATTGATCATGATATTTCATGCTGTAACGGAAGTATATACAATAATTAATCTTATACGAGACTTGGGCAATCCCCCTTATTATTTTAAATAAAAATAGAATGTCTTAAATATACAAAATAATAAAAATGTTAAATTGTTCTACAGCACATTACCATTTACTTCATTGTTTAATTACGTTAAGTAGCGCATGACTGCCATACATTGTGTGTTGAAACTGGGGCTACGCAGTTCCTATTCAGCACTTTACGAGTTTGAATATTAAACTTAAATTGGCTTAAATGTCGGGAATTTGCGTAGAGAGCCAATGCTGAGTGCATTACATAAAATCGATTATGAATGGAGTAACTTGTTGGTCAAGTAATTAAGACAGACCTAGTGACAGATCGGCCAAGAATTTAAGCCTCATTCTGGGAGACCACTAAGTTATAATTATATCTTAAATACTTCCAAAACACAAGCGTTTAGCTTATTTTGAAAATAGTACAATAATAATATTGAAGCGAAACCACAGACCACCAAAATATATAGACACGTATGTACCAGCGTAAAGTTCTTGGTACACCACCTGGTGCCACAACTAGTTTCAATACATTTAAATTGTGTAAATCAATGAAACCGAGTCTGATAAAAAAAAATTTACTGCAACAGTTGAATGATTTTTTCAATATTGGGTGATATTAATTTTCCAGATGAACTTCCGCGTGGACCTGCTATCTAAGGAGTTGGACTTCTCCCAGATAAAGGCCTATGTGGTCACCCCGGCAGAGCAGGTGCACCCGGTGAGGCTGCAGGACCGCGGGCACGGGACTTTTACGCCCGACAAGATGGGCATGCACGAGATTGTGCTCGATGTGGATGACGTCAGGTACTTTACATAATTCTATCGTATAAAATGGCCACACAATCGCTAATATTTTTAATGTATTTAAATCTGATAAAATACTAACACATTTAGATTAAAATCCATATAAAATATACCAATAGGTTGATATACAAAATAAAGTACATTCATAAAGGTACAAAAATCTGGGCAGTGCCAAAATAAAAGAACACATTGCTCATGTCTGTAACATCTAAAAAATCATTGAAGAGATTTGGTTAAACATATAGAGTTTATCTGTTGGGGGCATTCAGAAACAACCACTATCTCATGAAAAAAATTATCTGTGAGATATTAAAAAACCACCACTATGTCATGAAAATAATTACATATATGTGTGAGGCATTCAAAAACCACTGCTATGTCATGAAAATAACTATCTGTGTGAGGCATTCAAAAAACGCTGCTATGTCATGAAAATAATTATCTATGTGAAGCATTCAAAAACCACCGCTATGTCATGAAAATAATTATCTATGTGAAGCATTCAAAAACCACCGCTATGCCATGAAAATAATTATCTACGTGAGGCATTCAAAAACCACTGCTATGTCATGAAAATAATTATCTATGTGAAGCATTCATAAACCACCGCTATGACGTGAAAATAATTATCTACGTGAGGCATTCAAAAACCACCGCTATGTCATGAAAATAATTATCTATGTGAGGCATTCAGAAAAGATACTTGAAAATGAATATCTGGCAATAATGTCTGTTTAACAATTGATAACTGCTTCTGAAAACATGTTTGTATGATTGAGGAGCATTTATCAAAGTTGAAATCATTTTTTGAATCCCAGTTCTGCCAAAAAAACGAAGCACGTCCATCTAAGTTTTTAAATTTTGGGTGTTGTACTCAATAGTTAGCGCAACTCCCTGCCATCTGGCTCTCTGTTTGAACAGGTTCTTACTTACATTCATTAATTTATGTAGTTGTTATTAGTTTATGACAGGGTTCCTATTAACATCTGCCATTGCTTGTTGTAACATACTTGCTAGCGGTGAGTCACTCATCTAGTGAACAAGTGATGGGGCTATTTTCATAGGCGCTTAGCTTAATTTTCAAATAGTAAGAATATTATGTGATTTGTATTTTGTTCACAAAATCATAATAAGTATGTTCCTTCAATATTGTGAAATATTGATAAAATATCTGAACTTAGAATAGTAGTAGTAATAATAGTTGAAATGGGAGAAAGTTATTCAATTATTGAGTCATCATCTGTTATTAAGGGTGGACAACCGATTCTTCTTCCGTGTACTGCCGCGCCTGGTGACCGTGGCGCCCCCGGGCATGGCCCCCTGCGCCCTCGGCAGTCTGGTGGAGGTACTCGTGAATGCTACAGGTAAATATACTATTTTAAATTATCCAATTTTTCTTTTACTTATTGTCTCCTCTGGTATTCGAGCCATCGGGTTTCATTAGTTTCAAACTCATTTTTTAATTTTTAATTATTTTTGTTTTGACCACTATTTTTAACATATTTGTTTCCAATTATTTTGATACATGACATTTCTAAACATCCAGGAGCCCCGCGGCGCGAGGACATCATGGTGACAGCGCACAGCCCCTCAGGCCGTGCTGTTCGTTGCCCCCTGCAGACCGTGGATGACACGAGTTCCGCCATCTTCCAGCCGGACGAGCCCGGTACTTGGGAAATCTCCATCACCTACCAAGGAAAGAACATACAGGTGACTTCTTGCAATTCATTGCACAAAATGTATTCTTTTAATCAGATTTATTCGCTGTGGTATTTTTTAACATGACTAATGATAGTGGTTATTGTACCTAGGTACATTTTAAACTAAACCAATAAGTCCCTGAGATAATGTAAACAAATAGTTTTATAGATAATTATGTAGATAGTTGGAGAAATAATTGTTTATATAAGTTGCCATAAAATTACAAAGTCACTGGGTTACAGTGAGCACGACACTGGCTTCTCACACCGAGGGTTCTGGGTTCGATTCCCGGTGAGGTCATAATTAATATATGTGACATACTCAAGCCTGCGTGTTTTGTGATGTGATTCACTTCTATAATTGGGCCTCGTGCCTGTTGAAGCGTAAAAATTAAAAAATATATATGTATATATATGGCTGTGATGAAGACTACCATGTACAACTTCCACAGTGAGGTGTGTGAGAGTGCGCTCATTGCAGTGATAAATAATATGTTCAGTTAACATATACATTGAAAAATAGGTCAAATCTTAGGTTAATAATGTTTTTACGACTTTTCTGGCCTGGAGGCCAGAAAGCCAGAAGAAGGCAAGAAAGGTAGTAAAAACATAACATAATGCCCCAGAAGACACAAACCAGAAGACGAACCTTAGGTCTTCATTTGTAAGCTCAACGATTGTCGAGGCTTCTAACAGGACCATCTTCGTTGTGTCTTTCTGGCGCTGTCAAAACTTGTCTCATATATTTTTCTTACCATTCTTTCCTCATTCATGAGTCTGAGCACCCTTTAACTTGTTGTGGGCTGTAAATTTTCTGAATTTTTTGTGATTTTTCTTTTTACGAAAAAACCATGAAAACATGCAAATATTAAAAAAAAACACACACATTCATATTATTTTATCGTAAGTGTCGAAATGCAATGATTTTTTTATCATTTAAGTAAAAAAAATAATCTTTTTTTGAATTTCCATAATGTTGCCAGGGCAACATTTTCTGAAAAATAATAATATTTTTTTATTTGTTTATTAGAGACAACACTACTATTAATAATAATAATCTTCTTCTGTGTGGTATATTTTGTTGCATGGCACGGCACACGACGGGACATCGCACTCATAACACATAAATATGATACACTTTCACACACACACATATTTCAAATAAACGCAACAAAATTGCGTGTATTTTTATAAATAAATCACTATTAGTATTCAATTGAATCATAAACCAACAAAAACTGACAAATATCGCAAAACATATCGTATATATTTGTATATACGTGTACAAATAAATCGAAAATCGAAAAAAATAAATCGTATTTCCCGCGCACATTGCGCGTGACCTTGACGATGGAATATTTGAATTTCGATTGCACAACACGCGATCGGGGCGACATCTACAACTTCTCTATACGATTTTGACGGCAGAAAAACTTCCGTTTTGATTGTTGATTTAAAATATAATCGGTGATGTTTTTGAGTTGAAAATGGAACGACAGGTCACAACAGGATTTCTCTATTGGGAAAAAATTACGTTTTTCAAATTCGATACGCGGCCGTCGATAAATAAATTATTTTGTGCCTGTCGGATATGTGCGTCCGCGGCCCAGGGGGGGTTAACAAAGTTAATTTATATCAATTATAATTATGTTACCACAAAATAAATTTGCTACATTTGAAGAAGTTAAATAAAACATTTAATACAAAAAAAACGAAACACTTATGCGCATCCGTCAATTTGACGGGTGCCGTAGAGATAGGTATATCAAAAATGCCCGTAAACCTAGTGTTAAAAAAACATCAAGTTTTTAACTTTATTGTGAATCATGTCATCTCATGTCAATAACTGATTGTTGTGAATTAGCCATATATGTATTGTGGTGGGCAGAATTCAAAATTTTAAAACATCAAACATGTACTTTTGGCTGGATTATAGACTAAGATTATCAGTTATTAGAATCATGGATTCATAAATAACTTGCACATTTTAAAAGTATGTTTTGCAGTCAAACAGCAAGCATTAATAGTGCTGTCCAACCTTTTTAAACAGTAACTCCTCATTTCGTTTCCATTATATTATCCCAGTAACTATCCTTATAAATCTCTGGTTACGGGCATCAGCGGGCATTTTACAATTGTATGGTTAATTGTTTTATCCAAAGACATCAGTTGCACGAGCTTTTTTAATACAATTTAACAATTTTCTCAATGACAAACAGTGTAAATCAATATTTGATAACTCAAATTGGTGTACCATACAGTAAAACCACGTTGATTCGAACCACTTAAAAATTAAATTAACCAGTCTAGTGCCTAATTTAATAGAAGACCTTAAATTTTAATCTCAAAATTGATTAACCCCTTAAATTTTAAAGCCCCGGTAATTCATATTTCGAGATAATTTTTAGACACATTATAAATCACCGCACTTTATGTTGCATAATGTGAAATTTTTAATAAGTTGTAATAAAAAAGGAACAATATGGGCGGTTTTTGATTACGTGCACCCACCTAGGGTGTTCTTTATGTACTTTGTGGTACCTTATGGAAACTTCTTTATATTAACTATGAATAGAACACAACGTTGTTTACTTCACACAATGACAGTTTAATTAAATAAATAAATTAAAACGTTTTCGATGCTTACTGCATCATCTTCAGTAATATACTAACTTAAGACTAGAAGACATTTTATCTACTACATAGGGGCGGGAGTTATCAGGAGTGGGGGAGGGGCAGGCGGAAAGTGAAAGTGGTTGCTGGGAGGGGCTAGTATGGGAAGAAGGGGGGATGTAATAAGTGGTGTTTGTATGTTTAAGGCCTTATCATTATTTCGATGAATTTCTATATTTTCCAAAATGTCCAATTTCTTTCCTTTTTTGCATACATGCCACACCTCCACGTTATCATACTTGAAGTGATGTCCCTCTGATCTCACATGGTCTGCCATCTCTGAATTAATATTGAAATTTTTTATCCCTTTAAAATGTTCATCTATTCGCGTTTTTATTTTTCTTCCGGTTTGTCCTATATAGCATGATTGGCAGTTCCCACAGTTAATTTTATAAACCCCACTATTATCTAGATGTTCTGTTTTAGTTTTATTATTGAAAATGTATTTCTTAATGATGTTGTTTGTGTAGAACGCGGGTCTGAACTTTCTATCTTCACATAAATTAAGAAGGTCTGTGGTGAGTTTCCCTGTATATAAAATTCTTCTCCACGGTTTTTCTGCGATCATGTTTTCTTTTGGCTTGTAGTATATGTATTTTTGAATTAGTGTATCTTTTTCTTTCTTTTTAATTTTATTTATTATTGTATTTTCTTTGTACCCGTTATTAGTTGCGATTTTGAGAATTGTTTTCACTTCCGTCTTATAGCCCTCTGGTGACAATGGTATGGAGATTAATCTATGAATCATTGAATTAAATGCGGCCATCTTCTGTGCTTGCGGATGTGTAGAGTCTGCGTGTATGACTGTCTGTGTATGAGTCTTTTCGGTATATTTTAAAAATAAAATTTCCTTGTTCTATTGAAATCGTGATATCTAGGAAGTTCAGTATATTTTCTCCAATTTCAGAAGTGAACTGAATTTTAGGATGTTGCGAGTTAAAATAATTTAAGAGAATTTTAATTTGACGTTGTGATCCTGAGAAAACAAAGAATATGTCGTCAACGTATCTGTAATAGTAGTTTATTTTCTTAATGAGTGGATTTGAAGATAGTAGTATGTTTTGCTCGAAGTTATCCATAAAAATATCTGCCAATAGTGGCGATAGCGGGTTTCCCATCGGTAAACCATTTATCTGTTGGTAGAATTCACCTTGGAAACAGAAGGTACTTTGTTTAATGCATACCTTGATGACAGTGAAGATATCTTGTCTCAAGATTTCATCGTCACATTTGTCTTCCAGTATCTTTTTTAGGTGTTCGAGAGATTCTTCTATTGGTATATTGGTGAATAGACTTTTTACGTCGAAAGACACTAAAGATGAGTTATTCAATATTGGTTGGTTTTTAATTTTTTGCAAAAATCAATTGAGTTTATGACACTATTCGCTGGTTTATATTTTGTAATTTTAT
>JADDOH010002608.1:0-40553 GCA_016648135.1 Agrypnia vestita | reverse complement strand
TATATTATTCTTAATATAATGTAATGAATATGGTTGCATTATTGACATCTTCGTCGACAGTCTGGAGAAAGTAAAGTTTACACTTAAAGAGGCAATACTGCTTCGTTACTGACTTCAGCTGTTAATATGTAATGGTGGGTAATATATATTTTTCGTACACATTGCCGCTTTGTACTTTATATTTTTAATTTCTGTACTCATGTTTTGGTGCTATTCCGGTACTTTTAATAATTTGCTACTTGTAATTTATATTGTTTAATGTATGTTCTTTTAATTTTATGATATAATTTTTTAATGTAAAAGCCTATACGCATTGCTGCTCGTTACCTACTCTACATTTTTAATTTTTATACTCATGATTTGGTGCTATTCCTGAAACTTTTAATGTATGTGCTTTTGAAATTTATTTTATACTCTTTATGTAAAAGCCTAATGGGCGTAAACAAATAAATAAAAGAATAAAAAAAATAATTTTATTATCATCTCGAATATTTGATATCCACTCTCCGGCAAATTTTAATATAGTTTAAATCATTTTAATATAATTTATCATTTTAATATAGTTTAGGAATAACGGGATTCTGTAATTTCTACAAGTATAAACAACCCCAATCTTACCAAATCCATTTTATGTAGTGAAAGACGCGGGACTTATATTCTTCCTAAAATGTAAAATGAACCCGGTCTAGATGAAACATCCTTATTTAGTTTCAGGACAACGAGGTTTACGCGTTCCACGAGGAATATGATATAACCCGATATAAACGAAGGTAATTTTATATAATTTTAGGACAGCGGAACTTACAAATTTCATAAAGTATATCGTGAAGCCAATCTAGGCGGAGACACTACGTATATTTTAAACAAAGTAAGAGTTTAAATTTTACCATCAAGCCTAATACACCGCAAGAATGTCCTAGGCATAGTAAACAAAATAGCGTTCAAAACTGTAGTGTTTCTATGTTCATATGTTTTAGCTCAAAACGAATTTTATAAGTTTCACATTTATAATACAAGACGCGAATTCTAAACGAAACATTTTAAAATAGTTCTAACCGAATTTGAAAGACGCGGGATTTATATTCTTCCTAAAATGTAAAATGAACCCGGTCTAGGTGAAACATCCTTATTTAGTTTCAGGACAACGAGGTTTACGCGTTCCGCGAGGAATATGATATAACCCGATCTAAACGAAGGTAATTTTATATAATTTTAGGACAGCGGAACTTACAAATTTCATAAAGTATATCGTGAAGCCAATCTAGGCGGAGACACTACGTATATTTTAAACAGAGTAAGAGTTTAAATTTTTAACGTTTTAGCTCAAAACGAATATTATAAGTTTCACGTTTATAATACAAGACGCGAATTTCTAAACGAAACATTTTAAAATAGTTCTAACCGAAATCTATGTTTCATATTTATTAAATGTAGGCGCGAATTCTAAACGAAACACTAACATTGTTTAAAAACGGGACCCTATATTTATATATGCTTAAAATGAAACGCGAATTCTCGAACGAAAGCATTTTATATAACTTAATGTAACGAAATCTTATATATTTTATAAATAAGAAGACCCGGCCCCAGGCGGTTTTTATATATTTTCAATATAACGAGGCCCTACAACATCTTTATAAGTATAATACAACCCCGGTCTATCGAAACAATGTACTAGAAGTTTTTATATGTTTGAGTACATGATATACGTTTTTTTATACGCGTTTTTATACGCGAGATTTACGTTATCGTACAATACGAAGTACCCCAAAGTATACAACCGCGAAGTTTACATCACTCCTAAAGTATAACCAGGACTAATTGAAACATTTTTCATAGTTTAAGTCCGCGAGGCAGATATCTTTCATAAAATATAAAGTAACCAGAATCAAATCAAACATATTTTTACCTTATAGACTTTCCCCAACGCGCGTAATAATCCCGGCCACATGAAACGGTTTTATATGTTTTAATAACGCGGGACCTATGTTTTCCTATACAATATAAGATAACCCGGGCCGAACGGAAGCAATTTTATATACTTTATAAAATAGCGAAACTTGTACTTCTGTAAAACCGTAGATAAACCCCGACCCCCACGAGATTATTATATATAATTTTTTAGAATAATGAAATTTCATACATCTGTAAAATTGTAAATAAGTCCCGACTCTCACGAGATTATTTTATATAATTTTTTAGAATAATGGAATTTACACATCTGTGAAAGTGTAAATAAACCCCGATTCTCACGGAATTACTCTATATAATTTTAAACGAAATGAAAATCTAGATTATTATGGGCTGAACCTGATACCCCGCGAGATCAGCTATATATTTTTCACTAAACGTATTTTAATCCCAGAATTTATTCGCTATAATTTTAACGGACTCTTACTATTAAACATAAACAAGAGAAATTATTAAAATAAACTAAATATTCTTTCGATAACTAAAATAAACCCGGTCTAATCGAAACATTTCATATAACGAAATATTATATGCCTTACAAATGTAAAAATTAAAATGAGACCTCGCGTATTTAGCAAAGATAGGTATTTTATAAGACTTATTTAAAATCGAATCTGTTAGTAACAACTCCCTTATCTTTTATCAACTTCCCGCGTGTTTAGCATAAAATAGGTATCTTTATAACGCACAGCTAGTTTCCAGAGATCCGCCAATACTATACTTAGTAAAACGAAAATTTAACTAAATTTGAACTCTAACGTTTCCTGAAATTCTGCGAATATTATTCTGTGAACCTAGTAAGACGACAAAAATAATTAACTTTATAGAACATAGTGATTTCCGAAGTTCCGATATGCCAGATTAATTACCTTTATAAAATAAAATCAAACCCGTACTCTGAGTTAAAACTCTTTTAACAGGACCTCGCGTATTTAGCATAAGATAGGTATTTTTACAATATTTATTAACAATTTCCCGCGTGTTTAGCATAAAATAGGTATCTTTATAACGCACAGCTAGTTTCCGGAGATCTGCAAATATCAGTTCTATATATGCCGGACTAATCAACTTAATAAAGCGCAGTAATTTCCGAAGTTCTAATATGCCAAATTAATTACCCTTTATAAAATAAAATCAAACCCGTACCCCCCTTTTCTTTTATCGTGAGCAATGTCGAAGAGTATATTTACCCGTATACCACTTTCACTTGAAGTTAAACTATAATTTTTACCCACTGAGACACTCTAAGTCGACGGTAATTATCACTCACGGTAATTATCACTCAAAAAAACAACCGACGCAGATTTCGCACTCCCGTAGACGTTCACACCCAACTGACCGATTTCTGCTGTGTCTTGACATTTTAAAACCCCCCTAGCGGGAAAAGGTCCTAAGTCGTGTGTCTCCAGGATTTTCAATATTCTACTTCTCTTGAAACCAAATTCTTTGTTCCTAAGATTCAATTTGGCAAAAAAAAAACCATATCTCCACTCGGATATGTCAGTTGATCCCACCTCCTGTTGCCGTCTCTATCTCCATCCCTGTGCCCATTTTGGGACGGACTTGGTGGCTTCAGACGGTTTGAACTCGCTTCACAAGCGCGATAATTAATTTTTAATATTTAATTTCTAAGTTCAGTCCATATTGTCGTTTGATCAACCGTAACCACAATCTATCGGGTACTCCCCTAATCATAGTTGATGTTTCTTCATTATCTACCATTATCATGTCCCGTTCTCCCGTATTTTCACTCGTCTTTATCGGAAATTTAACGTTTCTTGGCCGCTATATCATGGGATCAATTTCCATATATTCACCACGTGCACACTGCATACCTAGATATAACAATCATCCAAAGGTACTATACCTAATTTTAAATTAATTTTGGGCGATCTTTTCTCGTGGGTCACCCAATGAATCCTGTCTTTTTGCCCGCGGCTCTCCGCGCACAGGGACGTATTAGTTCCCTCCGTTGCGGAATTTAAACATAATTTGTAACCATTTATTATTATTTTTATTGGCAGTAAGATTGATCCACAAAATAACTATGTTACATAGACAGTGAATATTCTCGAACAATATAATACTGGAAGAGTACTATTCGCTATAACACAATAAACTATTAATGTAAGTTAAATTAAATTTTTAAATTCAGTGGAAGATTTTTAAGATCGTTTTGCTTTTAATTTTTTTCCCAAAACAAAATAAATAAACAAATAAATAAACACACAGATACACACTCACACAACCCACTATTGGACATGTTTTTATTATTCTTTTATCGATTGTATGTATGTGTTTTCGCGTAATTGGCCCAAAACTCTGTGCATCAATTATTGTCTTTTCTTCAAAGATTGATTAATTATATGGCTGTAAGAAACCCAATAAATGAAAACAAATAAAACAAATAAGTAAATAAACCTCCAGTGCCGCAGGCAAGGCGTCGGATTAATTCAGTGCTCATTTATTGCCAAGGCACTGGACGCCTCCGCTGATAACTATATACCGCTCACCATGTTCTTAGAGGTGTGTTGAAAGATTGCTAGTATCTGTCGAATCGGTCTCAAGTAGTTGTCTGTATTTGTACGTTTATCATTGTTACATGCTCTTGCTATATCCGTTCCACTTCACATTATTGTTCCTCCCGTCTTCGAATTTCTATCACACTATGTTCTCCTATGTTTTTGGTACTTATATGCTTGCTTTTTACTTGCATTTACTCCTATATATATTTGTTTCATTTATCCATCCATCTATAAGATCCCCATACGCTTTATCCTTTTATTTCATGTGTATATGGGCCGCAAATTCATATTATTTTATTTACAATATTCTTATCTAGATACACTTGTTCCAATTATGTTTTGTGGTTATTACTACCAAACCCGGCGAAATCTGAGCTAGAATAGCCAATCGTATACACGTTACCCGTCCTGTTGAAACTACGCTAACGTCGGACAGGTTTGTAGTGATTACATAGTTAATATATTGTATCTAGATTCGAGTATATTATTTTCTTGTCGTGCCATTAATATGCTTACACGTTATCGTTATCTCTTTCCTAACTGTATATACCGTCATTGCACAATTACCTATCTGTTGTATAAGCCTGAAGAGCGTTAGTCTACAGATAAATATAATAGAATTATAGTTAACTTCTATACCCGCCTACGTTATTCGACTCCCGCGAAACGAAAATGAATCATTATTCGCTCCTCGATAGAGCGTCAGTCTACAGATAAATATAATGGAATTATAGTTAACTTTCCTATCTGCCTACGTTATCCGACTCCCGCGAAACGAAAATGAATCACTATTCGCTTCTCGACAGAGCGGTAGTCTACAGATAAATATAATGGAATTATAGTTAACTTTCCTATCTGCCTACGTTATCCGATTCCCGCGAAACGAAAAAAAATCATTATCCGCTCAGTTAAGGTCACCCCTCTGGTACATAGTGTACGTTTTATCCGTGCTTCACGGCCAATTCTTATAAATTATTTATGGGCGTTTTCCTCGCGCGATCCCCCGATTAGACCTGCCTTCCTTAGTTTTGCTCAATATTCTGCCTCTCTGTTGCACGGGGATCCACTCGAGATGAAGATATACGGCTCTCAAACGGTTTCAAAACCCGAGCAAAAAAAGTCAATAATTCAGAAACCTCGTGGAACTGTCAATATCATCGTCACCTTAGAGTAGACGTTAATCGGTTTTTTAACGGCTTAAACTGCAATAAACGCGACCTAAATCTACGAAAGCCGTGTTCAGTATTTTTTTTGGGAAGCACATGTGGACCGCTCGGACCGCGCCGATCGTCAACCATTTGTACCAAACGCGGCTTTACCACAAGATCAATATGATTTATAAAAATTGAATAGTAACTGCCCGTAACCTATATCCGATCAATCGCTACTAACTCCCTCCCAATACTAGCGTTTCATCATTCCCAAATTTTTGTAGCTCTAATACTACGGCCAGTTTAGCTCAATTTTTCCCCGCGTAGCATTTAAATCATCTTAGAGTTCAAAATAAAAATAATAAAATAAAAAAAAAATCTATAGAAACAGGTGATTCATCACAGGCTCGAACCACCAACCATCAGATTGATAGGCGAGCATCACGACCATTAGGTACACTATCTGGCTACTGCAATATTTTTAAAGTGTTATTTCAAATTGAGGTTTGGTGTCAAATTACCCCCCACAATAAACTTTACGAGGCTTATCAGAAGTGTTCTTCCAGTGAGTTTTCAAAAGCCAAAATTAAGTCAATGAAATATGTAAATCTTTTATCTATGACAAAGAATCATTCGTGATAGAACTGCAGCGAAGAAACGACGCAACTATTCTTAGTTTTTTAATGCAGTAGTTATTTTTTTTTATTTAATTTCAATTTATTACATATTTTACAATTAACAAAGATCCTGCTAGTATGAGTTAGTTATCAGCAGGTTTCTTCTTTTGTTCTACTTCACAAAGAAATAGGTATAGTGCACAAAGTAGTTTGTCGAATTTGGCATACTCTTAATGAAGTTGACGATTTGATTAACATGAAAATATTAAATGTACCAAGTGTATTTTGTCACAGTATAATTTTTCACAAGATGTATTGATTGAATAATCATGATTTAAATGTCATCTAGTTTATTATTTTACGAATTTAGTACATATTTACATAATTTATAAACATTTTTAAAGTGTAATAAAATCACAAATTAAACGCTGGCTTGGTGAGAACAATGGTCCTGGTGGCTCCATCAGATGCCTCAAAAATTAACGGATGAGGTCAGTTGCTGGCCTTTCCACTACAGGTCTGGTAATTCCAATAGGTGTCTCGATCACGGGCCTGGTGATTCCAGCTGGGGCTTCAATCACGGGCTTGGTGATTCCAGCTGGGGCTTCAATCACAGGCTTGGTGATTCCAGCGGGAGCCTCGATCACAGGCTTGGTGATTCCAGCCGGAGCTTCAATCACGGGTTTGGTGATTCCAGCAGGGGCCTCGATCACAGGCTTGGTGATTCCAGCTGGGGCTTCAATAACAGGCTTAGTGATTCCAGCTGGAGCCTCAATCACGGGCTTGGTGATACCACCAGGGGCTTGAATAACAGGATAAGAGCCAATGCTTTCAACAAGTGATTCGGGTGCTCTGTCACTGACGATGTTCAAGATGATTTGGACAAGCGGGCTGGATGGCCTTGCTTCAACGATGGGAAGAGGGAAGACGGATCCTCCATGTACTGGGGCTTCTACTTCTGGGATCGGCATAGGGAGCACACTCGGTCCTTCTGGGAGAACTGGAAGTGGCTGGATGACGATTGGCAATTCTGGATCAACTGGAAGGGGCTTGATGACGATGGGTAATTCTGGTTCAACAGGGAGTGGCTGGATAACGATGGGCAATTCTGGTTCGACCGGGAGTGGCTGGATGACAATTGGCAACTCTGGTTCAACCGGGAGTGGTTTGATAACGATTGGCAATTCTGGCTCCACTGGGAGCGGTTGGATGACGATTGGCAACTCTGGATCAACTGGAAGAGGCTTGATGACGATCGGTAATTCTGGTTCAACTGGGAGTGGTTGAATGACAATCGGCAATTCTGGTTCAACTGGGAGTGGCTGGATGACAATTGGCAACTCAGGTGCAATCGGAAGTGGCTGAATCGGATGGAATGGATCTTCGGGCAAGATAGGGAGAGTCGATGGTCCTTCGGGCAAGATCGGGAAAGTTCCTGGTCCTTCGGGCAAGAGAGGTAAAGTTGCTGGTCCTTCTGGAATGATTGGAATAATTGGGTGGACGGCGACCGGCATTTCTGGAATCGCGGGGCGGGTCAGTGCTCCCGATGGCAGATCGAAGGTCCCAAAGGGCAGGCTGCTGCCTGAAGCCACCAGGGCGAAGATCAGAAATAGGAATTTCATCTTGAATCTAGAACAATAAGGAATTTTGTCACTACAGACATTTATATCATTAATTATTTTGTTAAGAATATACAATGGGAGCACAGACCATCAAAATATACAGGCGTGAACTAACGTAAATTTCTTGGTAAACGGTCTGGTTTCATGGCTGGTTCCAACACGTTTGGCTTGTTTAAAGGAATATTACGAGCTTGTCAATTTTGAAACAATTATGAAATTACTAAATACTCTCAAAAAGTATAATATCTCAGTACATAAGTATCAGTACATTTTTTATTTTATTTATTTATTTATTTATTTATTTCTTTTAAATTTATTTATACATATACATAACTCAGTACTGTGCTTTATTACAAAATGAAATTTTTACCTAAGCCCTAATAAACGAAAACGAAACATTTTTTACACTATACATTTTTTAAAAATTTTGTTCCAAAAATTACGTTTTCTTTATTAGGGAATTTAATTATGTAAGAATTATTAATAATTCACGGCAAAAAAACCCAAATTAAACGTCCGGAGATGAGACTTGAACCCCGGACCGCCTCTCCGTGGACCGACAAAAATATGCTGTGGGCTTAGCAAAGACGCGAACCATTTCATGTTCCGCCCAACACAGTTGCCAGGGCTTAAAATAATACCATTAAATTCCGGCAGGGGAAATATATATCTTTTTCAAATATTTTGGTAAAAGTCGGTATTGCCTACTACTTCATGGGTGTCGGTTATAAATAAGTAAATACTTATTCTTCAGGAATCGACCTGTAAGAGTACTGTTATTACTAGTTAGTTTATATTTTTAACGTGTTGGGGGAGCTTCCGATATAACATATTTGTTATATTTCCGAACCAGATAATATGGGGGGTAATTAAAGGCAGATTGGTTCAGATGATTTGATATGTTACTCCGATAATAATGTGTCGGCCGACCCACTGTACACCTTGCTGTGTACGCGCCAGCTAATTATAGAGGGCGAGATTTTTTTCAATTTCTTAAAGAGTCTACGATACTCTGAGTATCGTAGACTCTTTAAGACCTACTCTATATGTGGCTAGACCGCCTAATATACTACCGCAGAACTACCTTAAAGTTTCTAATTTTACATGAATTTGGAAGGGTAAAAGAGTCTAACTAAAAACCCTCAAGAGAGGACGAGAGAGTTGGTGCTCACCTCTTTTATAGCAGCCTTTTACAGTGTAATATACAAGACCTCTTTTCATATAAGAAAGACAATCGAATTAGTATATGAAAGTCGTGCCTACGAGGTACATTGCTTTGTTATGTTGATGTTTATACCCATAAACACCAACACAACGAAACAATGTGCGTCGTACGCTCGGCTTACACATACTAGTTCGATAGTCTTTCTTAAATGAAAAGAGGTCTATTCCTGTGTATAACAGTTCTTTTTTTCTACGTATTTCTACTTATATACTTTCTCGTTATTGTCTAAAAATATACAAAATACCTGTAACAATGTTCATACACTATTATAGTTCAAAAGCGAACCTTCTTTAAAATTTTCTTTAAATAAACTATTTAATACGCGTTATTTCTATCGTTATATTTAGGATAGAATTATCTGTTATATATTTTAAAAATAGTTTATTTTACTTCTTCAATAACTGCAAAATGATTTAAAGGTAATATTATTTATATTAATAGAGAGAAAAATCATATAAAACAATATTTATCGAATTAAAACATGTTTCAGGGCCAATCGTCCCTTCGTCAGGGCACAACGTATATAAAATTGAAATTCAAAGTATAGACATGTGGATAATTAAATAAATAGTGATTTTATAATTTTTTTTTCTTTTTATTAATATGAACAATGTTACCACAGTTATAGAATAAGTTTTTTTTTAAAATATAAATGTACTTAAATATAAAAATATATATAAAATATCTATACTTTGTACTAATTATTTTGATACGAGTATTTTTGGGTCATGCAACGAATTAATTAAATTTTTGATGTAAATATAGAAGTATGGACATTAAAAAAAAACAAAAACTAGGTTATGGGAGTTGGAAAATTGTGAATAGTATGAAAACAAATTTAAAAAGTAACTAATAATTTGTTAAAAGAATTTGGTTATTTAAAATATTTAATTTGCATAATTTTTAAATTTAATTGTAATCCTATTTAATTTGTATGTAAAATTTCTAAACTATTATTAATATCAGAATAACGAAGAAGGGACCATTGGCCCCGAAACATGCTGATAATTCAATATATAGTGGTTATTTTTTAAAGTTATTTTAAATAGTTAAATTACGAATTTAGAATTTTTGTGATTTTGAATTATTATAAAACATTTACTGAATTAATCATAAGTTATTTTAAATAGTTAAATTATGAATTTAGCATTTTTGTGATTATAAATTATTATAAAACATTTACTGAATTAATTATAAGTTATTTACTATAATAATTATTGTAAAACACTTACCGTTTGTTTCCCGGTCAACAGGTAACTATGCTGCTGAATGCCGAGGTATGGTTTATATACCAAAAAATTTATGATACTAATGGCAAAGGTAATAATTAATTACGATAAAGAAATTGAAAGACAGCACGCGCATAAAGTTCGCCAATAAAACAAATCCCCGAATTGTATCGCGTTGTAAAATTGGCGGCTTCCATATAGATTATCGTATGATAAATTAATTTACAATAATGTCTAGAAATACCTACATTGAAATGGGACTAAGTTATTTATTGCAAAACAAATAACATTATTGGACTAAGTTATTTTTCTGAAAATGTTCATTATTAGTTAGAATATAGGTATATCTAATATCTAGAAATATCTGTGTTGTGCATTATTAGAATATTTCTGATGGAATATAGAATAATATCAGATATCAAGATATATTACAGACGTCTCATAGAGACGAAACCATTTTTTTATTGGAAAGTAGGTATGGACGTCTTTATGGGTGTTCATAGGGCTTATGACCTATTGTATGGCTGGCTCAAGTGATTACTCACTTCACACGATGTAACGATCACCAATTCCACCCATGATAGACTACCATATCTATCAACTTATTAGAAGTTGTATATGTTTAACTTGCACACCTTGTTTCGTATGAGTTGTATTTTAACTAACGCCATCTGCAAAAGTGAACTTTGTCATTCCCATAATCCAATACAGATGTCGCTATTGACAATGAATGAGACATCTATATTTTTGATTAGAGTTTTATATACAATATTATTTATATATGTATATGACATTCTTCCGAATTGTTATTCTTATACTAGAATATGCCTGACAAATATTTCATTGGGATAAAGTCTAGTATTGTGTTCTTGAAAAACTTGAACATACTAAAAATATTCTGAATATCGGGTATATTTAATGGAAAATATAGTTGAAAAGACTGAGGGCCGATTGTATCAATTTGAATCATAGTTACCCTGTTAAGAATATACTATACAATTAGTTGAATGTCAGAAAAATCTGAACATTGAATAAAAACGACTTTTTCAAAAGTAATTATTAATTAAAAAAATATTAAAGTAAATTATTAATTTAAAAACGATTTTGATGACACATAAAAAAATGCGCGAAGTGCGCACGCGCACTGTCTTAAACAAGATTTTCAACTATAGTGTAAGTTGATACAACCGGCCCTAAGGGTTGTACTTTGCTAATAATAAAATTAGTGCCGGATAACTTTAGGGCGGATTAAATCTCTAACGCCAGTTTCCTGAAAGCCATGATTCCTATACAGATACATCCGAAAAAATAAAATTATACACGGTGTAACAGAGCTAGTCCACAATACTTAACAGGTGGATTCAAGACTTGATTATGAGTCGAAAATGTTCAAGCAACCATCACCTGATATCAATAGTTAAGGAGATACGCGGCCTCAAATTTGAATTTTTTTTCTCAATATTCTCACTTATTTTTTGCAAAACGTGAATATAAAAATTCATTCGTATTAATAAAAGTTAAATAAATTAATAAAAACCCTGAAAAAATTAAATTGGAATATTTTCCAATATTTTTATATGAAAGTATGTTTCAAGAACAATAAGAACACAGTTATTGGATTTGGTCCCCAGAGGGATTGTTGATTAATTAAGGATGAATTATAGACGTCTCATGGAGACGAAGCTATTAATATATGAGAAAAGTGGATGGAAGTCTCTTATACGATGGCTCAGAGCTTACAACCTGTATGAGCTGGCTAAAGTAATCACTCTACACGATGCAACGTTCACCAATTTCACCGTAAGAACATCCACACATTATCAAAAGTTCTATGTATATGTTCGAATCAAGAACATTTAATATAATATTTATTTTCAAATCCAACCAGGTTTCGCTACAACCGTAGCTTCTTCAGGGAGAATCTTAACTGCCTAAACATTCAAAAATTATTAACAACTAAAAAGCTATGTTGTGGTTAAGGATCTTTATTTGACCCTTACCACAACCCTTACCAATAAGAGACATAATCGTGTGAGTATGCTGGATGATATAGTGATCACCTACTTATTATATGTTCCATTTTTTAAAAAAATATTTATTATTAACTGATGGCTTATCGGATTAAAAAATCCGATGCTATTTATGCGAAAAATGTGTGCTACATTTTAGAAATATCATTTTTCTAAATACGTACATGACCTTTTCTGTCTCGGACAAACGTGCACCAGGTAAAGTCGCAACTCAGTCACGGAGGAGGAGTTTCACGGTAATAGACATGAGAAAGCCACTTTTTTTTCAAAAAATTTGTAATAAATAATACAAGTCTGAGAATCAACCCCTTTTTTCTTCTTGGATAATATTTTCTAAGTAAAGATTGATAAGGATAGGGACTGGAAGTTCGGAGATAAAGAGGTTTAACTCCAAGTAACTATCCTCCCCGAACGGCTGGGGGGGTTGGTATATATATATATATATATATATATATATATAATATATAAATAGTCACAATTATATTGGAAGACCGAAGTCCTGGAACGGTCTTCAGAAATGAGGAAACAAGCTGTAGAAGAAGGTTTATATGCATCATCGAGGTACAATCCCCTGAAAAGAATAAACAGCGGTGAGAGACCAGAGACATTGTTCCTTTTCAAAAAACATGTGCATTTTCAAAAAAAGTCGAAGTACTTACCCGCTTTCATGTTTTATCGATTTTCGGCCCCTAAAACGGTTCCGAACTCAAAAGTTACCAAACTACACAATTTTGACAGCCGCATTGAATACCTATCGAATGAATTTATGTTTTTTTATTTTGAAAACGAATATCAAACAATTACTTCGTTTTCGCAATTAATAATTTCTCAATACAACTTTTAATCGTTTATGGCATGGTGACAAATGAAAACTTTCTTAAAAAACGATCGAAACATTCGTGAACTTGCATGCAAACAGAATCTGACA
Source organism: Agrypnia vestita (assembly GCA_016648135.1). Taxonomy (NCBI): domain Eukaryota; kingdom Metazoa; phylum Arthropoda; class Insecta; order Trichoptera; family Phryganeidae; genus Agrypnia; species Agrypnia vestita. Next base: position 27,255 of record JADDOH010002608.1, on the reverse strand, counting down.
GCTGACGAGAATTCAAAATGGCGTCGTTAGTTTTGGTATCGCATTTCCACTACATGCTGCGTGCGCAACTTCCGTCACATTAAAAATTTTACCCTGACTTAAAAAATTTGTTAATAATAATTTTTAAAATAAACAAAAATATATATAGATTTATTAAATGTATTTTTGATTTATAGCATTAACTTTGTGATTGGACATAATTATTAATTAAAAAAAACATTACATTCTTTCAACCGCATTGTATTTAACGTCTACCGGTTTCGATAGCATTGTTTCTTCATCAGAACAGACGCACTTATATACTTTATTGTTATTTTAGACTTTTTTACGCTTCAACAGGCCACGAGGCCCAATTACAGAAGCGAAATACATTACAAAACACCCAGGCTTGAGTAAATCACATAGTTTAAATTGTGACCTCACCGGGAATCGAATCCGGAACCCTCGGTTTCGGAAGCCGGTGTCATACCCACTGCGGTACAAGGGCCGACTTTAAAACAATCATTGTGGTTTATATCAAGTTTGTAAGTTTTATGTAATGAAAATAATTATTTTGATATTATTGATTTATATGGCAGTTACTTTGTGGTGCAAAATAATTATTTTAATTAACACTAAATTAAACATTGTAATACATAAATTTTTAGTTTTTTTTATCATTCTATAGTTTGGAGAGGAGCAGTCTCACCATCAGGTTTAATTTTTTTTTTTTTAAATAGAGATGCGAGCACGGAATACGTGTCACATCAATATTCTTACTATTTTCAAACTAAGCTAAACGCTTGTGCTATGAAAATGGGACTAACTTGCTAGTCTGGAGTGAGGTTCGAACACGCGACCTTTGGATCACGAGGCGAGTGTCCTAACCACAAGACCAACGAGCTACTCTTATTACTAAATAACACATTATTAATTATACCTGATGATGAGGGGGACTGTTCCTCTCGAAACTATAGTACTTAGTGTATTATTACAAAGTTTAATTTAGTGTAAATAAAAATATTTTTTTGTGTTAACACACTGTTCTAGTACCTATTCCAACCAGGTAAGTTTATCGCATATTAATTATTAGGGATTGATTTTGCCTGAGGGATAAATTAAGTTAGATTAAGCGGCCACAAATGATTTATAAACCATTCGGCCATATTATGAAAATAACAATATTGTTATTTGGTGATTATTAAAAATAAATTAACGTCAAAACATCTGTCAAATGTCAATATTTCTACCATTGTGACGAAAATGTTGGCTTTTATTTAATATTTTAACTCTGGATGAAGAAATTGGCAGATGAGTGAAAAAATCTGATTTAATCAAATCAATTTTAAAATAATATTAGTAGCTATTGACATATTTTACATAATATTAATCAAAAACTTATATTTTACATACAACTGCTGATTGTTACCTACGACTAGTTTGCGTGATGACAGAAATCTCTTTGACATCCGTGTCGCTTCGACATCAAATAAAAGTGATTTTTTTATAACACCCAGACAACAATCTATGTATATTGATGTACCTAACAGTGTTAGTTAAATTAGTATAAACTACTGGCAGATTTTAGGTCTACCGGTTTCGGGACATATCCGTCTCTTCGTCAGGACCAACATTACACTACTATGTTCACAACACAATACACCACAACCATAGTACTGTTAACCTTTCACCAGTATTTATCACATGCGTGTTAATCTTCTCAAAGACTAGCATACACTAACTAAAGACTGAAGGCAGTGGTTTATACTAATTTAACTAACACTCTCTTATAATGTTTAACCACAAAGTTAATGCTTTAAATATTTAAAATATTAATAATATTGATGTACCTGTTTTTATTTATTTTATTTGTTAAGGAATCTTGAGAGTTTGAATCATTATAATGTTAGAACACAGTGTGCATTGCATAAACTAATTACTAAGATTCACAGATTTTAAACATAGTAAAAGTTGAATAAGAAACTATAGGTATTTAAGTTAATTTATAGTAAGAAACAGACAATATTAAAGCGAACTAAAGTGAACATGAATAGTAAGTACCTATGGGAAAGTAATGAGTTACTAAGGGAGTTTTAATAGTAATACAGGAATAGAGAAGCGGAGAAAAGGGTGAGAAGGTTGGAGTCGGGTAGTGGTAGATGGGTTTTGATTTAAAATCATTTGTTTGGCATAACTGTACAACTTTTGGGTGTTGAAAAGCGATATTGCACCATAGTCTATGGGTCGCCCTAGATTAGACTGGGAGAAGCAACAAAAAAAAGTGTCTAGACCAGTTGACTCACGCAGAAGCAGTGCAAGACAGGGGAATATGGAAGCTCCTTGTGGAGTCTTTGGGCCCCCGACCCTATTAAGATAAGGGCATGAAGATGATGATGGTGATGAAATACATGGTTACTTTTCTATTTCAAATACAATTCAAATGCAATCAGACTAAAATACCTTTATATATTAAAGGAAACACATTCTTATTGTGAAGTTGCTATTTCAGAACAAAGCTCTGTGAATTATTAAACAATTTTTATTAATCAATTAGAAAGGACATACAGAAAAAATCAAATTAACAAAAAATATTTTAAATGCCGCCGGGACATTTAAAATATTTTTTCGTTAATTTGATTTTTTCTGTATGTCTTTTCTAATTGATTAATAAAAATGGTTTAAAATACCTTTTTTAAAATAAAATACCTTTAGTTAGTTAAGTTTTTAAAAGTCATTTATTTAGCAGATTTTAACACTACCATTTGTTCATCAAGAGTTCATCTTTCATGTTCGGTCTATGTGGTCTCATTATCATTCAACCAAATGAAAAAAGTCATTCAACAGGAGCAGAACTTGGTAAAAGGAAAAGCTTTTTCACTGTAGGATATCTGTTCAAGGAATTTTAACTATTGTCATCATCTTTTAAATACTGTAGTGTTTCCAGATCTGTTGTAGTATTGGCATTAGTTACAGAAGAGAATTGGTCTCATTATTATTGGCAATACTTAAGATGGTGCGTTCATAAAAAATAAATTTTATATGAAATTAAACATGTAAAAAGCAGAAGTATGAAATAAAAAATAAGCATTTTTCCATAATAAGTATTTCAAATAAAAAATAAAATAGGTATTTTGTATTTGCATTTCAAATATAAGTTTTCAAATAATTCACATCTCTAGTGTCACATTAATAAGAAGAATATATGAAATTAAATATGTAAAAAGTACGAAGTATGAAATAAAAAATAAGCATTTTCCATAATAAGTATTTCAAATAAATAATAAAATAGGTATTTTGTATTTGCATTTCAAATATAAGTATTCAAATAATTCACATCTCTAGTGTCAAATTAATAAGACCATGCAGACTCACGACTAGTTTGCAAAGATATATCATATAAAAATCGGAAACGTAAATTAATTGAGAAATTACCCGGGCATAAAGAAATACGTCCCAGTGCATTTTTGAGTACCTGCGCTGATCATCATTTAAACATTCCTTCTTTAAGAATAAGGAGTATCGTCGTAAATCTACGTATTGTATATTTTATAATGTTGAGGTAACAATCACCAAAAAAGGAATATTGTTATTTTCAGAATAGGTCGGCATACATCGTATTAACTAAATAAATTCGATTTAAATATCATCCAGTTTATTATTTTCCAAATTTAGTACATAAGTTTTAAACATTTTAAAAGTGAAATAAATCATGAATTAAATAAACGCTGGCTAGGTGAGAACAACGAGAGTCCTGGTGGTTTCCATCAGAGGCCTTGCAAATTAACGGATGAGGTCGGTAGCTGGTCTTGATACCACGGGCCTGGTAATTCCAACAGGTGTCTCAATCACAGGCTTGGTGATTCCAGCAGGAGCCTCAATAACGGGCTTGGTGATTCCAGCAGGAGCCTCAATCACAGGCTTGGTGATTCCAGCGGGAGCCTCAATCACGGGCTTGGTGATTCCAGCAGGAGCCTCAATCACGGGCTTGGTGATTCCAGCGGGAGCCTCAATCACGGGCTTGGTGATTCCAGCGGGAGCCTCAATCACGGGCTTGGTGATACCGGCTGGAGCTTCAATGACGGGTTTGGTGGTTTCAACGATGTTCAAGATGATCTGGACAAGCGGGCTGGATGGCTTAGCTTCCACGATGGGAAGAGGGAAGACGGATCCTCCATGTACTGGGGCCTCTATTTCTGGAATCGGAAGAGGGAGAGGGAGTATACTCGGTCCTTCTGGGAAAACTGGAAGCGGCTGGATGACGATTGGCAATTCAGGTGCAATTGGGAGAGGCTGGATTGGATGGAATGGATCTTCGGGCAAGATTGGGAGAGTCGATGGTCCTTCGGGTAAGAGAGGGAATGTTCCTGGTCCTTCTGGAACGACTGGAAGCATTGGGTGGACGGCTACCGGCATTTCCGGGAGTGCGGGGCGGGTCAGTGCTCCCGATGGCAAATCGAAGGTCCCAAAGGGCAGGCTGCTGCCTGAAGCCACCAGGGCGAAGATCAGAAACAGGAATTTCATCGTGAATCTAGAAAAATATACGTTATTTTGTTAGGTGAATATATTTACGTACCTAATTCAATGGTTTTGATTATATTCAAGAATTAATTAAAATAATTGACAGTTTATTTGCAAGAGATAAATTATTTATTCACATTAACAAACAATTTTTATATTTCCCTTGGAAATAAACATTACATTATGATTTTGAAAATTACCATAAATATTATAATGTTATTGCATAATTTTGGAGAATATAAATGTATAATAATAATAAAGTAATGATTTTAAAATAAAACTTACGTTTTTTGGTTCCCTGCTAACAGTTAACTGTGCTGTTGAACGATTGACTATAGCTTTTATACCCAAATTCTTCTACAAAATTTACGGATAATTTTGATAAAGAAATGCATCAACGACTGCAAATAATCCCTAATGTCTTTATTGCAAATTTAATGGCTTTCATGTTGTAAATTCGGTGTCTTTCGTGGATTAAATGATAATTGAATTATTTACAATCCTTAATCGGAATCTTTAGTTCAGTGCAAACATTTTATTCGGCTTGTTGCATTTTCTCATTTTTGTCGCGTCATTTTGTTCTTAGAGGTACCTATTTAATATGTAACAAATATTAGGTCCTTACATATGAAATTGGCGTTTTGCCGTACTGGCAAATTTGATCTCAAATATCTACTCTTTGGTTAGGAATTCCAAATCCAAATTTATACAGCTATTTACTCATGTATTTGTGTTTTGAAAATTATAATTCATTTGTTTTTTCCTCAATTGTTTTTTTCTTTGCGTCACTCAGTTTACAAAATGAAAAACTTGAAATATCGCGTTATTTACGAGTACGAGTTCCACCGTAGCACCAGGCTGCAGAAACGGCTCGAAGGATTAATGATGTGTATGGCGACGGTGCCGCAAAAGAAAACACAGTGCGTTTTTGGTTCCAACGTTTTCGTTCTGGAAATTTCGACCTGCAGAACAAGCCCCGTGGACGGCCGGAGACCAAAGTTGATAATGAAGAATTGAAGGCTATTGTGGAAGCGGATCCATCGCAAACCACATCCGAGTTAGCTGCAGGCTGCGGTGTTAGTGATAAAACTGTTTTAATCCACTTGAAGCAAATTGGTAAGGTGAAAAAGCTTGAAAGGTGGGTACCTCACGAATTGAGTGAAGCAAATCAACAAACGCGCGTTGACTGCTGCGTTGCATTACTCAACCGGCACAATAATGAAGGGATTTTAAATCGAATCATTACCTGTGATGAAAAGTGGATCCTGTACGATAATCGGAAGCGCTCATCGCAATGGCTGAACCCTGCCGAACCAGCCAAACCATGCTCCAAGCGAAAATTGACTCCAAAAAAGTTACTTGTGAGCGTTTGGTGGACTAGTGCTGGTGTCGTTCACTACAGCTTTCTTAAATCTGGCCAGACGATTACGGCAGATGTCTATTGTCAGCAACTGCAAACCATGATGGAAAAGCTAGCTGCTAAACAACCGAGGCTGGTTAATCGCTCTAGGCCACTGCTGCTTCATGATAACGCTAGACCACACACTGCACAACAGACGGCTACCAAATTAGAGGAGCTTCAATTGGAATGTCTAAGACATCCACCGTACTCTCCGGACCTTGCCCCAACGATTACCATTTTTTTCGAAATTTGGATAATTTCTTGCAAAGGAAAAAATTCAACTCCGATGGGGCAGTCCAAACCGCCTTCAAAGATTTTATTGATTCCCGTCCGAATGGTTTTTTTAGTAAAGGGATCGATGAACTACCTATGAGATGGCAAAAGTGCATAGATAGCAATGGTACAAACTTTGATTAAATAAATATATTATAATAAAAAAAAATCGGCTTTATGTTCCTCCCATACTAAACGCCAATTTCATATATAAGGACCTAATATAAAGCGAAATGCAAAGCAAAATGTATGAGTCTATTTTAAAACTGGAAACAATCTGGAAAAACAGATCCGTTATCTTAAAAATAGAAATGCTGAGTCACTTGTTTTTTTTCATATGCCTTTTTGGAGTGGAAACGTGGACACTAAAAGTTAGCGAGAGGAGGTAATTTGACGACTTTGAAATGCAGGGCTGGAGACGCACGCTTATAATCAATCATCTGGACAGCAATGCGCACTAGCGTTTCAATTGTTACAACTAAAGATTCGTGATAGAGTGTCAAATTTAGCTAAATCAGTACATGTATTCATTTCGCACTATTCATTGTACATTTCAAACATTATTACATATTTATTGAAAATTAGTAGAAACTTTTGCATAGCTTTATAATAATCACGATTACATAAATTTTGCAAATTTATTTTTTAGGATCTGGCGGAAAACAAAGGTTACATTTCTCTCCTCCCAATTTACCCCAATCCATCCCCCCGATATATTTTCTGTACAAATGTATACGTTTAATAGATCTAACCCAAATTTTGCTTACTTATTCTTAAGGACCTTGCAGAATAGATAGACGCCATCTCCCTTTCTCTCCGCGATGATTTCTGTACAAATCTACACGGTTTGACAAATCTGTGCTAAATTTTGCATGTTTATTCTTTAGAACCCGGCGGAAAACATAAGAGTAATTTCCTCTACCCTTCTTTACCTTACTACTCCCCCTATAGTTTATAAAATTCAACATAGTTTGACTGATCGGACCCAAATTGTGCATACTTATGCTTTAAGACCGGGTGTAAAATATATATGCCATTCCCCCCTCGCTTTACCTCACTCCCTTCCTCAATATATTTTCTATTGAGGAAGGGAGTGAGACCCAAATTTTGCATACTTATTATTTAGACCCCTACGGAAACTAAAGTTGTCATTTCCTTTCCCTCCTGCTTAACCCATCTCTCCCCCAATGTATTATCTTTTGAAATCAACACTGTTTGACAGAATTGATCCAATTTTTCGTGCTTATTGTTTAGGATTTCTCGGTAGAAATACAGGTGCCATCTTCCCTTTTCCCCTTTTCACCAATCCTCCCCCAGATACAAATGTATCTAATGCTCTCCAAATCAAATGTAATTTGATACTTTTAATTCCAAATGATAAAAATATGCCCCTCCCTCTCCCCCGGCAATGCCCCCTCCCCTGCCCCGCCGTTATAAATTATAAATTAAAAGGAATGCTGTTCAATAATTTTTTGTGGCATAAATAATTATTGTTTATCGAGAAGTCAAGTCAAGTGTGTTGCAGCCAGATTGGGTATCGTCAAAGGGATATTATTATTCAAGGATTTTTATGTTTTTAAAAGGGCTGTCACTACGTTGGTGATCTAAATCTTTCATATTTTTGTTTCTTCGTGTTTTTCTTGACACACAAATCGAATCATTTTCTTTTTTTACAATAAATGTTGTCTTTCTTCTGCAACTCAATACTTTGAGCGTCAATAAATTATAATTATAACATCTAAACGCACGCTTTATTTTTATTTAAAATAAATAACACTTATGTTGTTACTTACTTACCATCACGCCGTTTCTCCGTGGGTGTAGGCAGAGAGGATAGAGCTCCACACTCTTCTGTCCTGACATACAACTCTCGCCTCATCCACATTCATACATCTTCGCATGCAGGTTGTTGAGGCTTCTAACGGGACCATCTTTCATATCTGATTAATCTGGTCATGCCACGTCTTCCGCGGTCGCCCTCTCTTTCTGGCGCCATCAACACTTGCATTATATATCTTTTTTACCATTCTTGACTCATTCATTCGCTCAATATGCACAAACCGTCTGAGCGACCCTTTTTTAATTATATTAATTATGCTAAGATCAGCTTTATATTCATTCCTAATATCTTATATCTTATGTTGTTACCTTTTAAATGAGAGGAGTATTTTAATCTGTTAAATGCATATTACTGTACTATAATGCATCTCTTTTGTACTAAATTGTGCATTAAATTATACACCTTTGTACTAAATTACCTAATGATGTATTAAATTATATAAAAATAAATAAAAATTTATTCAATTATTTCAACCTGTGATGTAAGCTAAATAAGAACTATAAGTTTTTATTAAACAGAAACTCTTTGAAATATGTAGTAATGTTAAATAAAATACATTGCTGTTCAAATTCAAAGATATGATTTTTTTTAAAAGTGCTCCCATTTTGATGTTTTCTTTTTTTTGTTTTCTTGTTTGTTTGTTTGTTTGTTTGTTTTGTTTGTTGTTGTTGTAATTTATTAGCGGTTAAAGTTTCACAAATTTCGTTATTTTTAAGTAGAATATTGATTTAATACTATTACATATAAATTATATTAAAGAACACATTTTTATTGTGAAGTTGCAATTTTTTCTAAACAAAGTTCTGTGAAATTAAAAACCAAATGCTATTAATCAATTAGAAAGACATGTAGAAAAATCAAATCAACGAAAAAATATTTTTGAACCCAGATCCCCTATCTTTCCGGGAAAGTGTGTTACCATTACACCACATCAGACTTGTATTTTTCCGTCAATATATTGACCTTATCTGTAAGTCTAATTTATTAATTGATTAAAAATATACATTATCCATTTTTGAGAAATCCACTTTTAAATGCGGTAGTCACAAATTACTGTCTTTATTATTCCCTTTATATTAACTCGTGGCGTCTGTTTGCTTGCCGTCAACAAAAACTTTGGATCGATTTTTGACCCTTTTCCCGTGATCCAATCGAGCAGAAACTTGGCAAGTAGACTCGTGGCGACGATCAAAAATATCTATCAAATTTTTGTTAAAAAAAATTAATAATTATAGTATAATTTCGAATTTTTAGAAATTTTATTGGTTTTTTCAAATTGGAATCATTAGAAAAGTTTGATTACTAGCATAACCGCCCGATAACGTCGCGGAATATTTTCTAAATTTGAAAATCAAAGTTCAAAACATCTAACATTTTAGAAATATATTAAATTACTGTAAGTTTAGTGTTATGTTATATGTTTTAATTCGTCTTTAATTGTTGTTATATTTTACAAAGAAAGGGAGTATAATAAAAACTTAGTTTTTATGGGTTACTTTTTTAATAAAATTTGGTTTTATTACTTCCCCTCTTTTAACTCGTTGCGTCTGCTTGCTTGTTTTCTTGACGAAAAAACTTTGGATCGATATTTAAACCTTTTCCCGTGAGCCAATCGAGCTGAACCTTTGCAAGCAGACTCATGGCGATGATCAAAAAGATCTATCAAATTTTTGTTAAAAAAATGAATAATTATAGTATAATTTTGGATTTTTAGAAATTTTAATGGTTTTTCAAATTGGAATCATTACAAAAGTTTGATTACTACCAACGGCGCCGGCGGCCCGATAACGTCACGGAATATTTAAAATTTGAATTACTCCGTTGTTAGGTATAATAGGTACGTCACTATGAATTTCGAAAATTTATGACAATTGGTTCACAGATGACAGTACACTTCGGTTTTTTGGGAAGAAATCAAATAATAAAGAGATATTTTTAGAGATTTATGACATAGATATTTGTCTAGACATGTTTTATTTTCAGTCAATCAATTATTTAATTACATGGTGGTAAATTTAATTTACAAAGGAAGGGAGTGTAATAAAAACTTGGTTTTTATGGGTTATTACTCCCTTTCTTTTAACTCGTGGCGTCTGGTTGCTTGTCTGACGAAAAAACTTTGGATCGATTTTCAACCCTTTTCCCGTGATCCAATTGAGCTGAAACTTTGCAAGCAGACTCTTGGCGAGGATTAAGAAGATCTATGAAATTTTCGTTAAAAAAATAAATAATTATAGTGTAATTTTGGATTTTTCAAATTTTTAATGGTTTTTTCATACAACTCACTCAGTTGTATGAAGAGACTGCGACATATCTGGTAGACACTAAACCTGATTATAGTATAATTTTGGATTTTTGGAAATTTTTTATTACTCCCTTTCGTAGCGTCGCCCGACCGAAGCCCACCGCGTAGGTTAAGCGCCAAACCAGCTTCCACTAGTTAATGAGAAAGGGAGTATAATAACAACTTGGTTTTTATGGGTTAGTTTTTTACTGTTACGTTTATGAGACTTGACGTGCGCTTTTTAAAATAGAACAAAAGCTTCAGTCTAAGCATTTCTAATATGCTGCCAAGTGTGTTTGCTAGTAAGTTGTAATTTTAAGTAGGGTTGGGTGGGGAGAAAAGTGTCACGGGTAAGAAGTGGCATCCGGTGTATTTCGATCTACTTGCTTCAATACGCACTTTCTGTGATGCACGAACGCCGCATGCGCATGTTGTTTTGATTCAGTCGCCATCCGTCGATCCTGGCGGTTATACTGGCAAGTTGAAAGTTTTTCCCAAAAAAAGAAAACAACAATTTTTTCGGATCGCGAAGAATTTTGGATACATCACAAATTTGAAGATATTATACCACCATGTAAGTTAATTCGAATAACTTCGTTTCCTGTATTGAAAAATAAGCACTACTTTGAAGACCTCAAATTAAGACAGTTTTAATTTTAAAAATGTTTATAGTCACAGCCTCCCTTGGGGTGAAAAGTGGCGTTTGGCACTTTTCAACCCGCGACTAAATTCACTCAATAGAATTTTGTAGAATCTATCTCCGGGATACTATTTTTATTTTTTAGCATTCCATGTGCTTACCAGAGGAAGAAATAGTGTGGCACTGCTACTTTAGATTTAATGAAATGTGCCGCAAATCTTGTAGTTAAAGAAAAAAGATGCACGTGGTCAGTAGGGAAGGAGTTAAATATAAGTCAAAGGGGATTAAAACGATTTATCGATCGCCTAATTGATAATCGTGGAAACGTGAAACTTAATTGGGCAAAGCCTTAAGTATCGCTCAGCAAGAAGCGCCACTTGTTGGTTGCATAAAGAAAAGCGCTAAAATATTTTTTGATTTGACCCAAAGGATGTAAGGCACCTAGTATATAATCAGGCCGTCAAATTCAATGTGACTGATGTCTTAACTAATACTCCCGAAAAAGCAGTACTCGAACAAGAGCAGTCAAAGAAAGAAGTATCTGAAAACCAGAAGAAGTAAAATCCGATGGTGAAGAAAAAATCCTCCAAAAAAGAAAATATTTGAATTCCTCGAGGTCAAAAGGTGAAGAATACATTGGCATATCATGCTGTAAGTCTTAGACTCGTCAATATCAGAGTCAATATTTAAGTGATTTAAATGTTAAGGTACGCCTTAGGCCCGGTTGTTTCAAGTCCGATCAAAGTAAACGGTCGATCAAAGCACAGATTTTTACGAAAACGGATCGTCTGATTGGTGGAGAACGTAAAAATCTACGCTTTAAAAGAAGGCTTACTTTAATCCAACTTGAAACAACTGGCCCTTAGAAGCGTAATTTTCAGTACAAAATAACATGTAGATAATTTAAAGGTTAAGGCAAGGCGTATTCACTCGGAAATGACTCTGAATTTGGGCCTTATTCTGAGAGTTTGCCGGGAGAAGAGTGTGTATAGTGTGTTTCACGCAAACAATGGGATTTCGAAAAATGCATTACGAGAGAATCTTCTACTTTCGTTTGTCAAAATAGTGATTGTGATGACGAATAATGCGTGTAATTTTATTTTACCATTGCATTTTTCAAATTATTATAAATAAAAGGGTTACTCCTGTTCTTAACGTGAGTTGTTTATTTATTTGTGTGTATTGGCTTTTTATCCCGTGTTAACCGATTTCCTCAAGAAGAATGCCAATCATTTTTTAACCTCAGATAGTAACTTCATTCTTTTAAATAAAAACTATGCTGCAATAATTTAATTTCAAGTTGGTAATTACAGAATTAATGTAAATAAACGTGCGCTCGAATTATTCAATCCGATCTAGAAAATGGCACTTTTGTCCCTACCACACCCAACACTATTTAGATCTTAAACAATTTTTATAACAATAAAAATATTTAAAACACATTTGAAAATCCAAAAAATTCTAAGAATGATATGAAATGAAATATTCTTCTTATGTAAACCACAAGAAAAAAAAAATTAAAATATTAAATATTTGATAAATTAGAAATTTTGGAAATAAGAAAAAGTGTTAATAGTAAATTGAATATTATAAATAACCATGTCCTTTTTACAAATAGTTATTTTTTAATTTTGTTTTCATGTTAGTAAGTACTTCATTATTATTCATTTCCCATATAATTTTTTATATTTTGATTATCTACTCGTATATTGTATACTTCGATTTTTAATTTGTTAGTATACATTGTATCCTGATGAAGGGGCCATGGGCTCTGAAACATGTTGATATTTTTCAATACATGAGTGGTGAAAACAAAGTTAATTTTTATTAATTATATTAATTTTATTAGTTATATTTCAAATATTGTTTAAAACCTCTTGATTTAGATGTTTTTAACACGAGAAGAATTCATGCTTATTTTCGCAAAAATAAATATATTTTTATTTTTATTGTATTTTTACATAAAGTGATAAAATAAAACATTAAAAAAAACTATTTTTCTTTCTTCTCTACAAGGTATAATTAAGCTACATCATTGTCATAATTCATAACTACTGAATTTATGACTATGATGTCGCTAAATTGTATAAATTTGCAGGTATGGAGTATGAACATGCATTAATCTAAATAATACAAAATGAAATTTAATACAAACATTGATTAAATATATTGAAATGCATATTCAGTAAGAGAGATTTGAAAATTTATTTTCACTACGATAATATTAGAGTGAAAGATGCAGGTTTAGTGTGAAAATACGTTCTCAAAACATCTCATAATCGTTTTATGTGTCTAGTAGATATCTGTATACATTTTTAATTTCAAATATAAATATATTCGTATCTGTTATTTTTCTGATTGGTGGAGGGAGGTTGTTAAAAAATTTAATAATTAGATAACTAAAGTGATTTTGGTTTATAGTAAATTAAAATTGGTGTGTTAACTTAAGGTACCTGTAAATCTTGTAAATGTAAAATCGCTTCTGGCATTTAATATATTTTAAAATTTAAAAATATCCAAAAATAAATCTTAAAACTGAAATAATTTTTTGTCGGGAAATTGGGCTGTCGGACAGTTGGCTGAAACTAACTCAAACCTATTAATTTGAGACTAACTGCCACTCTCTATTTTCTATTTCTATTTCTTCATAAAAATAAACATACAGACATGCGCTAATGAAAAATAAATTAAACAAATTAGTATATTCAAAATCAAATTTATTTCTCTTTCCAAAAATATTTTTATAAATTTAACAATATTTAGGAGGCCATTACTAGAGTATAAATTTGGATTTATATTTCGAGGAAATTAACGAATCAGGTCGGTGGCTGGTCTTTGAACGACTGGCCTGGTGATTGCAACGGGAACCTCAATCACGGGCTTGGTGATACCAGCAGGGGCCTCAATCACGGGTTTGGTGATTCCAGCAGGGGCTTCAATCACAGGCTTGGTGATTCCAGCAGGAGCCTCAATCACGGGCTTGGTGATTCCAGCAGGAGCCTCAATCACAGGCTTGGTGATACCAGCGGGAGCCTCAATCACGGGTTTGGTGATTCCAGCAGGGGCTTCAATCACGGGCTTAGTGATTCCAGCAGGAGCCTCAATCACGGGCTTGGTGATTCCAGCAGGGGCTTCAATCACGGGCTTAGTGATTCCAGCAGGAGCCTCAATCACGGGCTTGGTGATTCCAGCAGGGGTTTCAATCACGGGCTTGGTGATACCAGCAGGGGCTTCAATAATTGACTCTGGTGCTCTGTCACTGACGATGTTCAGGATGATCTGAACAAGCGGGCTGGATGGCTTAGCTTCCACGATTGGAAGAGGAAAGATGGACCCTCCATGTACTGGGGCTTCTACTTCTGGAATCGGCATAGGGAGTACACTTGGTCCTTCTGGGAAAACTGGAAGTGGCTGGATGACGATTGGCAATTCAGGTGCAATTGGGAGTGGCTGGATTGGATGGAATGGATCTTCAGGCAAGATTGGGAGAGTCGACGGTCCTTCTGGCAAGAGCGGGAAAGTTCCTGGTCCTTCGGGCAAGAGCGGGAATGTTCCTGGTCCTTCGGGCAAGAGCGGGAAAGTTCCTGGTCCTTCGGGCAAGAGCGGGAAAGTTCCTGGTCCTTCGGGCAAGAGCGGGAAAGTTCCTGATCCTTCGGGCAAGAGAGGGAAAGTTGCTGGTCCTTCTGGAACGACTGGAAGCATTGGGTGGACGGCGACCGGCATTTCTGGGAGTGCGGGGCGGGTCAGTGCTCCCGATGGCAGATCGAAGGTCCCAAAGGGTAGGCTGCTGCCTGAAGCCACCAGGGCGAAGATCAGGAACAGGAATTTCATCTTGTATCTAGGAAAATATGCATTCTCGTATTAGGAACATATATTTATAGAATTCAATATTTTCATTTACAGGTGGCTTGGTTTTGATAATATTTAAGAATTCTGGTTACAGATTATTTATTGAATGAATATATTTGTACGATAATTGTAATATTGGGAGAATACAACTCTGTGGATATAAGAAAGTAATGCTTTTAAAAATTAAAACTTACTGTTTTTGGTTCCCTGCTAACAGTTAACTGTGCTGTTGAACAATTAACTATAGCTTTTATACCAAAATTATTTAATGAAATGAATTTAAAATGTTGATAAAAGAGTGACAATGACTACGCAAATAATCGCCAATACCTTTATTACAAAGTAAATTGCTTTTGTGTTGTAGATTTGGTGATTTTAGAGGATTAAACAATAATCATAATATTTATTATCTTTAATCGGAATCGATATTTCGGTGCAAGCGACATTCCATCCATTTTGTTTAATTTATTTGTATTATAGAGATGTTTAGTATACAAATAATACAAAGCAAAATGGTAATGAATGCTATGTCGGAAATAATTTTGAAACGCAAATCCATTACTTTTAATGACAACAATGCGATTAAGTCAAATGTTTTTCCATGTGCCTCTTCGGAGTGGAAACATGGACATTAAGAATAAGTGAAAGGGGAAATTTGACGCTTTTGAAATGTAGTGCTCAAGATGCTTGGAATCCCTTGGACAGCAATGCGCACTATTGCTTCAATTTTCTTGCTTGCTTTAATATAGATTGTTCACGATCTGTCTAAAACTAAAATTCTTTTACATTGTTTTTGTATTGTTAGAAATATAAAAAAATATATATATTTTGTCGTACAAAAGCATTTCTTTTAGAATTAATTACATTATTTGTGACTAAATTTACTTTTGTGTTTAGGTAACCAGAAGTTTCAATCAGAGCTAAAAGATTTATTATTTGCAGATATATTAATTATACTAGCTGTAACCCGTCAAAAATGACGGTACGTTTACACGTCGGTTCCTAAAGACTAAGTATTTATTTAAAAAAAAAATTAAAAAAGAAGAAAAAAATAATAAAAACGAAACAAAATAAAAGAAAAGACGGACATATTATTAGAAGACAAAAATATTATTATTGGAATATTATTGAATTTCACCGGACTAGAACAAACAGTACCTACATACATTCTAACAGTTAAATTTTTTGAATATATGATGTGTTGGATAATCCATAATCCATTGCATTGAAATGCCGGATTTTTTAAAACACTCGCTCATCAAATAGTTTCAGATTCAAAAGATAAAAAGTATAAGTGTTTACTTTGTGATAGTTAAATTATATTTATAACTCGCATAATAGTGACAGTTAAATTATATTTCTAGAATTTAAAATTATCACAACTATTCAGGTTTTGAGTGCGCCCAAATATACTGTTACTAGCTGTATACCCGTGAAAAATCACCGAAAAAAATAATAACTACTTGCCTTGCGTGAATGAACAACATATGCCGCGCGCCGATTGCGTATCGCACTTCAATTATGTAAATTTGAATTCCAGCAATTTACGAACTTTACGACGGACAGACGGACGTACAACGAAATTATTATGTTTGATGATTGATTGATGTCAGTCGTATCAACTGGATAATTAAAGAAACAAGCAAATTTGTAAAGTTTATGAAAAAACATTCGGGTCTATTCTCATTGGTTTGCGTTGTCATAACAGTAGTTTCTTGACCTCTATTACCTAAGATTGTAGCACAGTTTAGTCTATTTTGACGTGATGAATCTATACTAATATAGGTATAATATAAAGAGGTAAAGTTTGTAAGTTTAGATGTATAAAATAATCTCTGAAACTACTTATACAATTTCTAAAATTCTTTAACTAATATTTAGAATAGACTTTCATGTTAGACATAGGCTATATAATATTATGCAGTTAAAATAAATGGGCTTTTCTTGGTTATTTTATAACTGAAGTCGACGAAAAAATGGTCGAGCGATGCGTTTTTTATGAACGCTGCCTTAACATTAAGAGATACTTAAATACTTTCTATAGAGAAGTTGTAGAACTTAAACAGTTTTATAAAAAAGTCCGCAACGACATATATCTATATGTTAAGGTTAATACACAAATTGACATAAATCTGCGCGTGCGAAGCCGTCCGGGTAAGCTAGTATCTAGTATTATATAAAATAAGAACTAACATTATTTAAAAATTCGTTAGAAATCAATTTGATTCACACATATATGCAGTGCTACTTTTTTTTTACCAAAAATATATATGAAATAATTTTACTCAAAATACCATTTAACTAAGTATTAATATATTGAAATGGTTTTTGAATGGTAAGTATATAAATCGGTTAAGTGTTTTCTGATTATAAACAATGCACATGATGTAGGTACGTAAAGGGCTTATTTTTATGTAAATAATACCTTCGTCATAAAAATAGTTGGTCATTTCCCGGCTGTCACTTGATGTAGGGTTTATTTTGGGTTATTATGCCACGCTTGATGGACATTAGGCTTGATGAAGGCCCGACATGTCGACAATACCGATTCGCGGGATATCCCAAATATTGTAACTGATATAAATATAATAGAACTAGCTGCCTTATGTAACACATTTATAGGAAGTTTATAATATTTTTTTTTATATTAAATATTTAAAATTATATATTTTTTAATATGTTCTAGTTTTTAAGAACACAATGACTGGATTTTGTCCCCAGAGGGATCATATTAATTAAGATAAATTATAGATGTCTCACAAATCGGTGTACATTATATTGTGTAAAGTGATCACTTAAGCCAGGTCATAACAGACCATAAGCCCGGCAAACATCTTAAAAAAGACTTCCGTACATACTTTCCCTCACAAATAGATGCGTTTCTGCGAGACATATACAGGTTTATTTGGAAAACATTAATAAACTCGCGGGATTATATTCCTGTACGAGTCGAAAATGTTCAAGCAACCACGACCACATCAATAGTTATAGAGATATGCGACATCGAAGTTTGCATTTTTTTCAATATTTCTGACTTATTTTTGTAAAACATTGGACTATCATTACAGTATAACATATATTATATCAAATATGAAAAATTTATTCCCTTTAATGCAAGTTAAATAAAATAATAAAAACCTTCCAATTCCAATTGGAATTTCTGCAGGGTTTTTATCATTGTATATCTTGTATTGAAACGAATGAAATTTTCGTAATCGATATTAGTTAATTAATAATATTTCAACGTTTTGTAAAAAATATGTCAGAAATATTGAAAAAAATGCTAACTTAACTATGGCTGCTTGAACATTTGCGACTCATAATCATGGCAGGAATATAGTCCTGCGAGGTTATTAATGTTTTCCAAGTAACCCTGTTTAATTTAAAATTGTACCTACGTGGTCATCTATGCTCCTAAATATCAGCAGATGAATTAGTTGACTCATTTTACTCTGCGTATAAAGTATGTATAATAAAAATTAATAGCTTGTTCCACGTTCAAATCAGTACTATCCTTTACGCGACTTTAAAAAGTAGTTATGTTTATTTAAGACAAATTTCAGTACCATATTATACACGTGTTCGACACGATATGGGTTTGAGATCGGTAGCAAGAGCAAAACTCACACTTATGAATGCGAGAATCGATTTGACACGTCACCTAGAATCACAAACACTTATAACTAATGTTCCCTAAAAGGTGTGCGGGTATGTGGTCGCACACTTATAAAAATTTGATGCAACGTGTTCCCAACCCCCGCACATAAATTATTATGCCAAAACAGATTTTTTTTGCGTTGCATTGTAAAACAAAAAATTTGCCCACATATAAAAAAAAATTATTGCTCGGATGGTTTTACAGTCTGCACACATAAGGGTAACGTTGCTTATTATTATTTGTTCTGAAAAGTCAGACAAACAGAATGCACTGAATTATAAATATTTATTCCATTGCTGCTTTGGAGATGCAAATTCAGCCAACTGACGAACGAAACTTCAACGTTCAATGGAGTGACATTTGAGGTTATACATACAGTAAGCTTAAAGATAAAGCACACGAGGTTGCTTGTTATTCTGATAGTTAGTATACTTCGGAGGTTAGAACTTCATTCTAGGAGACCAGCAAGTTAGTCCAATTTTTATATCATAAGCGTTAGGCTCGTTGTTTTTTTATATATTTTGAAAATAGGAAGTGATTGTTTTTTATAATTTTTTTTAATTGCAATGTTAATAATGCAATTTTTTTATTAACTTATATTACCCTATACAAAGAAAATTTTCTTTTTTCGTTTCCCTATCTTAAACTATCCAATTTACTCTAGATTTTAGGACAAAGATAAAAAAAAAATCAATTTTTGTTTTGGAAAAATATATATTAAAGGGAAATTATCCGCCTTTGTCAGTTTCATGGTTTAGTGTCCATGCCTCCCCCCATATAATTCACCAAAATAATTAAGGTGGTAAATGCAAATTTCGGTGTTTTTTTTTAATTATTCATTTTTATCAGAATGTATATTCTAGATTGCAATTTTTAGGGCGATAACTTAGATAGAACCTTTGTTCTTATATAAAAGTAATAAACTGAACATTATTTACAATAATTAAGAAAATATAAGCATTAATCGACAGGCTGCGGCCAAAAAATCGTTTTTAGTATCCTAGGCGGCGCAAAGTTTTAATGAATATTTATATGTACGAAAAATACGTTTTTTATACGTATAAAGTACACTTCATTATTTAAAATCCGTACTAAGGAAATTAAGAAATATTCAATATTAATAAAGTTATAATGTTTTAAATTTGCAATAAATTTTTACGTTTTTTGTTGATTTTAGAACTCTTTTTTCTTATATTATACACCTTAAATTATTATTTAAAAATAAATATTCCAAAGTATGAAATGTGCCAATAAATGACGTAATTATAAAACAGAATGCCGTTGGCAGCGGCGTTTGTTTTGTGGTGACATTATTGAAATAATTAGTAAAAAACTAACCCATAAAAACCAAGTTTTTATTATACTCCCTTTCTCATTTACTAGTGGAAACTGGTTTGGCGCTTAACCTACGCGTTGGGCTTCGGTCGGGCGACGCTACGAAAGGGACTAATAAAATTTTTCCAAAAATCCAAAATTATACTATAATCAGGTTTAGTGTCTACCAGATACGTCGCAGTCTCTTCGTACAACTGAGTAAGTTGTATGAAAAAAACCATTAAAAATCTCTAAAAATCCAAAATTATACTATAATTATTAATTTTTTTTAACGAAAATTTGATAAATCTTTTTAATCGTCACCACGAGTCTGCTTGCAAAGTTTCAGCTCGATTGGATCATGGGAAAAGGGATAAAAATCGATCCAAAGCTTTTGCGTCAATCAGAGAGATAGACGCCACGATTTAATATAAAGGGAGTAAAAATGTTCTTTGTTTTCGCTACTGCTATATTTAAAATATCAAAATGTTTCAGAGCCAATGGTCCCTTCGTCATTGTTAATTACATAATAAATTATTTTATAATTCTAGCTGTTCTTATAGAAAATTTTATTTTTATAATGATTTTATATCACTCCCATTGTTTCATTTTTCTGGTAAATATATAATTTTTTTAATGATATTATTTATTAGTTATTTTCTTGATATATTATTCTCTTGTTCTTCTGATTCACACCTATAATTGTTTATTTAATACGTATACCTATATGATGGACCAGGCCTTGCACACTCAAACCTGGTTACGCTGGAATAAAATTATTATTCTTATCATCATTACAGTACTGATTTGGATTTTTGACTAGATAAAACAAGATCCATTGATCCAGAAAATCATTTAGTTGTCATCATTATAAATTGTGACCTCTATTTTGAGTTCTCAACACGTGGTATTTGTCTTTGTCAGAAACACCGCGGTATTTCCAAAATAATCATAAATACACCTCATAACATAATTACGAACAGATACAAATTTTATTTCCAAGAAAAATGTTCTAATCTTAGTTCATATAAAGATCAATAAATTTTACAATGCAGATTCACGTTAATTGACAATATAATTTTACAATTAAACCATATTCTGTGGCAATTTTAGTTATTTTTATAGCATTTTTTATCATTAATCTAAAGTGACTGTCATTTTCAAAATATGGAATTTTATCTGATTACATTAGTATCAGATTTTACTAAAGCATTTAAACATATCCTTTACTACTCAGTAGTATTAAATATAATAATTCTCAATGTCCTTGAAATTTTTTAAGGAAAACTGATAAATATATTACAGTGGAGTGCCAATTTCCTTAAAATAAATAAAGTATTGGTAACATGTACACTTTAAAAGTATATTTTACGTAAATAAAAAAAAATTGGTAACATGTACACTTTAAAAGTATATTTTTCCTATAAATGTACAATAAACGTCGATTCCTCGGCAATGTAATTGGAAATGATTAAAATGAATACATTCAGCATTAAAAATAGAAAAAAACTAATCAAGGACATACTGTATATTCTTTCCTTCGTGATTTTTTATTTATTTATTTATTGAAATTAACGGACATGGTCCAATAAAATATAATTAAAAATTAAATTATAAAACATAACATGAACAACATAAAATATACCAGAATAAAGATTATAGCAATTTAAAACAAAAGCAAGGACAAATGAAAAGTAGTAACAAGATGGAGACAGATCCGGATTATCAAATCAGAGAATGTTTGAATCTAGATAGACTCACACCGAAGAAGTGAAGATCCTGTCTTGAGTTTATAAAACGACACAACCGTGACATGGGAGCATGGAATCCATTATTGATGGCTAAGGAACACCACTTCATTATAGCTAAGTCTACGGGAAGGGATACTGAATTTTATTTTTATTTTATTTGAAGGCACATAAGTGGCCGTTTAATATTTTAAATATGGTGATTAAGTTAGTGTTTTCTCTACGTTTTCGTAAGATACAAATTTTTAACATTGACTCAATTTCATTGTAGGAGTAGTCTCCTCTATCCAAGCCCATTATCCGTGCAACTTTTTTTAAGAAACTATGTTGCACGGATTCGATATGACTTATTTAGTTTGTATAGAAGGGAGACCAAATCACAGAGGCATATTCTAGGATAGGACGGACAAGTGAATAAATAGTAAAGAGTTTTAATAGTGGAATTATTGGTGAAATCGGAACACATTCTGTTAAGAAAGCCTAAGAGTTTTAAGGATTTATTTACCACACAATCTATTTGTTCATTAAATGTAAGTTTATAGTCCAGAATAACTCCGAGGTCCTTAAATAGACTTGACTACATCCAATTTTCTATTTTATATTTTGTAGTCAAAGGAGATAGGTATTTTTGATTGATTTGAAAATGCTAGGATTATTAAGTGCTGAGTAATTTAGAAAATGTCTGCGAATGCGAAACACAGAGTGAGGTCTAAAACAAAAAAGGCCGCAATTTTTGAACCGGGTACAATAAATTTAAAAAAAAACTAGTAAAACATACGGTAAAAAATATGATTTTTTTATTAGATTGTCAAGCAACCAATTATTTTTCTAAACTGCTATGAATGGATTGACCCAAATGTATGGTTTCAATAATATTTTTGTTCTAACACACTGTTCCTTTCATTCATATCAGACCGTGGATAGAGTTAAATATTAAAGATTTTATAATGTTTTCTACCCAGGAACTGTTAGAGAGAAACAATAAGAGGAAGGTGGAGTAAGGTCTGAACTAAATGGTGGATGATCATAAACCTCCCAAACGTATCTATCAAAGGCGTTGACGGACTTAACAGACTAGTGGATAAGAGTGAGATTTTAAAGCTCTTAAATTTATATGATAGATATCCCAAACAAATAGATATCCCAAACTCGGGATATGGAGACCAAATAAAGGGTAGGTGGGAGCAGTTTTCTCCAGTACATTCTCAGAAAATTTGTGTCGACAGACACTAACAAAAACCCAGTGCTAACTACATGTTAGTTAGAAGAAGAGAGAGAGCGAGAGTTGGCGCAGTCCCTTTTTATAGCAGTACCGCCCTGCACTGCCATTACGGTGGCCTGCTTGAATACAACATATGAGCTTTAATGTAGAAAGTGATGCAAAAAAGTAAATAAAGGTGTATAAAAATCAAAATAAAATAGTTTCTTAACAATTTAATTCTTTTTGTTTATTTTTTTAAATAGAGATGCGAACACAAAATACGTGTCACATCAATATTCTTACTATTTTCAAACAAAGCTAAACGTTTAAAAATTTATTTATTAAGGAATCTTAAAAGTTTAAATCATTATAATATTAGAGAATAATGTATATTGCAAAAACCAATTACAAAGATTCACAGAGTTTAAGGCATAGTAAATTAAGTGTAATGTTGGATAAGAGAATATTTTAAAGCTATGAAAATATATTATAGTAAGCAACAAACAATATTAAAGTACAATATTAATTTTACGTAGTAAAATAATCTTAATTAATGAAGAAATCAGTTAAATCAATGAGTGTTCATAGAAACACGGGAACAGGGATGGGGAGAAAAGGAAGAAGTAGGAGTCAGAGTAGAGATGGAGAAAGAGAAGATTAGATGCAGTGAGTGATTGGCCAAAGTCATTTTTTTTCTTTCAACCCGTAAGTCGAAAAATGCTCTGACAAAAGAGTTTAGTGGTGCTAGAATAACGTACATATGTGGTGCATAAAAGCAAAGGTAGAAATATCCAAAGAATGTTTTGGATGCAGGATTACTATTTTAAAATGTACTGAATTCTAGATTTCACATATCCCTGTCCCTTCCAAAATCATGTTCCCTATAAATGTGTAGCGAATTCGGTACATTCTAAATTAGTAATCCCGATGACTGCATTCAATTTTTTTTTGGATATTGCTGTCTTTGTTTTTATACCCTACATATTCTATAACATTATTTTAAATGCGGTAAGTCCAATATTGAAGAGGTCAATATCGATACAATTGTCATTGAATGCCTTGCGTGTGCGAAATAAAAAAATATTTTGGTTATAGGTGTACTACTTCACGGAACATGGAAGAGCACATTCTGTCGGGTCCGTCTGCAGGAAACATGAAAGGAGATTAGGTCCAGTTGACTGGGACAGTCGCGACATGCTTGAGTTGTTTAAATACTAGTATTAGATCAGCATGTGCTCTTCAATGTTCAAGAGTTTTCATGTTGTAGAAATTTAATGCTTCAGGGTAAAAGTCAAAAGATATGTTACATCTAGCGTTAAGGTGGCAAAGAATTTTTTTTGTATGTGTTCCAGTCTCGCAATGTATGTAGTTTTCTGCGGGTTCCACACTTGAGATGCATATTTCAAATTTAGTTAAACTTTTTAAAGCTAAAAGGTCTTTACTTTCTAGATAATCCTCGTATTTAATGAATTATTATTGTTGTCTCAACCACAAGTAGAAGAGTCAATATTCCGTTAGCTAGATGGTCCGCCTATGCGTTGCAAGCCTTTCAATAATCGCGGAAATCAAATTTTTTTATAAAGTGATTTTGTATAAAAGTAAAGTAAAAGGATACAAAAAATACAGAAGCGGTTCTTGAAATGTAAAAAGTTCATTCAAATTATAAATTCCTTTATTATAAATGATCAGAAAAACAACAAGTTTGCAGCACTGACTTCAAAGGGTGAAAATTCCAGACATTCCTTGAGTCAGCACGCGCGTGCAGACATCTGCCCCAGTTTCAACTAAACCATCTGTTACACAGGATTCACTATTTAAAATTGTGACTTAAGCTCGGGAAAATTTATATTATTTAATATACATTTTATATCGAGTGTGCTAATAAGTTTTTACACAAAAGGTGACTAATTCTTACACTCCACAAAAAACTTTATTACAAAATAGATTGGACTAAACATATTTACGAATATAATAAACTTTCCCATGTAGGAACATTTTACTGACTTTTGAAAATTAAATACTTTTAATTGTGAATATTAATCGCAGGGAGGGGGGGAGGGGGGGTAAAGTAAGAGGAACATATTGTCATCCGGGTCCTAGAGTACGACTTAGAAAAATTTGAATGTCGGAGGGAGGGAGTGGGATGGCCAGGAGGGAAGGAAAGAGATAGAAGTGTGCAAAATTTGCCTTAGATCGGGCAAAAGGTTGTGTCAGAGATATATTATTATCATCATCACTGCTGTTGGCCTCAAAAAAAAGAGAGTGCAGAAGATTCTCGACAGAGATACATATATACAGGTGTCTCGTAGCTGGTAGCAATTTCTTCTTCATTCAATTTTGAATAGAAAATATTATTTACGTTTTGGGTGAAATGTTAACAGTTTAGGAGATAAGCGTCATCACGGTTTGCATTTTAAAATTTATTCCTGACTTCTCTTTTGTAAAATGTGATTTATACCGAATGTTAAAAATTCTGGTTAAAATTTTCGCACGGTTTTAATCGTTTTGTTTGACTTGTATAAAAGCGAATGAATTTTTAATATTTGATGTAAGTTACTTTCATGATACTTCAATGTTTTACAGAAGATAAGTCAGAAATATTAATAAAAAAATGCAAACTTATATGTCGTTTATCTCGCTGTTTACATTACACTCAAAGTGTAAGGTATATTCAAAATGAACGACGAAGACTACCCCGAAGTTTTTACTAATAGCTACAAGACACCCTTCAACTATTAAATATTATATACACAGTTCTTATAAGGTAAATTTTAATTTTTTTATTGTATAAAACAACTTTTTTATTTATCATATATTCCATCATGAAATTTTGGAATCAACATTGCAGATGCACATCAATTTTCAACTATTTATAGATACGTTAAAATCAAGTAATATAATAGTTGTTATTTGTCAAAGTTAGTAGAAATGTTATGAAAATGCTTTCCGGATTTGCGAAAATTCTTTCCGTTTTTCAAAAAGCTATATTTAATATGTCACGCTTCCAAGAATCTCATATAAGGTTCCATTGCAGTTCTCTCTGAGATACTGGCCAAGATATTTGAATTGGTCCACCCATTCATGGAGACAGATGAACTCTTAATTTCGTTTGGCCTAATATACTATAATTCGCATTCACTTCCATTAAAGCTAAGATTGTTTTATTTTGATTAAACATAACTGAATAAAGATAATATTTGTGTATACGGAGTGCAATTTTTCGAGGGAAGATCCAATTAATCAATTTGTTAAATGTTAGAAATAATAAAAGGTTGGTAATTTATTTCATGTTATTATTGTTTCGTGTATGTAGGCCATAATAACTTTTTAAAATAGTTTAATTTGATTGTCTAATAAGGTTTAAGGAATACTATTTTTAAGTAAAATATTTTTTTTTCGTAGGATTCATTTATTTCAAAAAATAACTCTGAATATAAGAATTACATTTTTACTAAACATGATTATGTCCCCTCAGAAAAATCTTTCTAAGAAAAATACTGGTTACACAAAAAGCACACAAATCAGTAAATATATGTTAGAGATATATTTACTGAACTGTGTATTTTTCGTGAATACTGTGTATACTCTAATTAAATTTATAAAAGACTAACATATTCGACGTAAACAAATTTATCAAATAATGTATTTATTGCTTTTTAAGTATTCTTCTAACAAAATTAATACAATTCGTGAATAATAAATAACTTTTGATTAATTTAAGCCGGGATGACTGCGGGCCATGATTCAATTGGTGTTTCGGGTGCGGGCAATGACTGAATTGGTGCTTCGGGTGCCGGCCATGACACAATTGGTGCTTCGGGTGCGGGCCATGACTCGATTGGTGCTTCGGGTGCCGGCCATGACACAATTGGTGCTTCGGGTGCGGGCCATGACTCGATTGGTGCTTCGGGTGCCGGCCATGACACAATTGGTGCTTCGGGTGCGGGCCATGACTCGATTGGTGCTTCGGGTGCCGGCCATGACACAATTGGTGCTTCGGGTGCGGGCCATGACTCGATTGGTGCTTCGGGTGCCGGCCATGACACAATTGGTGCTTCGGATGCGGGCCATGACTCGATTGGTGCTTCGGGTGCCGGCCATGACTCGATTGGTGCTTCGGGTGCGGGCCATGATACGATCGGAGATTCCGGGATAGGTGCGGGTAAACTTGAAATAGGCGTGTCAGGAATAGGAACAACTGGACTGAGTTCAAGTTGGCTTAGGCTGTTACTAGCGATGTTGACAATAATCTGAACCAGAGGGGATCCTTCGATGTTTGCAATGTCAGAATGTTGGATATTAGGTCCATGGCTATTGATCATCGGCGTGTCAACAAAACTCACATCAGTTTGGCCGAAGTTTGGTCCGTGACTATTGACCATTGGTGTGTCTGCAAAACTCACATCAGTTTGGCCAAAGTTTGGTCCATGGCTGTTGATGATTGATTCAATTGCCGGTTTTGTTAAGTCACCAGGCAGCAAGGATGGTCTCGATGCTGTGTTGAGGAACTCAGTTGGATAAGCACATGTTGTTGCCACTAAGGCGACGG
>JADDOH010002607.1:0-63904 GCA_016648135.1 Agrypnia vestita | reverse complement strand
AAGGTTTGATTTATTCCCAATGTTGACCAACTTTACATTTTATCTATTGTCGCTTATTTCAGCGCTGAATATCTCCGAGTTGCGAAAACAAACTTGAATTATTATTGTGTTGGGAGTCCTTCAAACATGTTATCTAAAAGCTTATTTTCAACTTAGAAAGAGTTTTCTATAAGTTTTCACGAGTTTTATATATCTGTACAATGGATGCAGTGCTCAAACTATACAATTTATTACGAAGTTATTTTTTACCACGCTTATATTAGCTTCACCTGTTTCCACTTCCCAATGTTCAGTCGAAGTGAAATTTCGCACTCAGACGTATTTTACTTACTACTAATTAATTACTAATAATTACTTACTAATTAATCAATTAATCAATCATAATTAATTGATCAAAGCTTTATATTGGAAATGAGATAATGAGCTCACCAAGATGTGACGCTAGTTTCCTAACGAAGTATTTTTTACGCTGGGCAATATTAAAAATAAAAAGTAGAAAATTATATAAAGTACATAAAAATATTTTAAAAAAAACGCGCTCTGTTGAAATGTAATTAACTGTTTAAAAGTAAAAAATAAAATTTTATCCAAAAATTTTATGCCTCACTCTCCAAATTTATTGTGTACCTACTACTGCTTATTATATAGTTCATTATGATAAAAGAGACATGGAGTATTTTCATGAATAAATCATTAATTAATTTTATTCAATGCAACATCTCTAATTAGCTGGTAAAAGCTAATACGTTTCGCGTATCCGATGGCACAAATCAAATTTGTTTTATTACATATTTATCAAATGCGTCGTGATTTTCCCGTTAAATAATAACATATTATTGTTTTCAGATAATAACAAATTTTTCTGCACTCATATCACTGCAGTATTTGGATAGATTTACAGATATAAAAATAATTATTTAGTTTATAAAGTCAGAAACTTTATCCAAAGCATTTAGCTAGTTATAGAATAATAAATCATTTCGTCTTTCAACATTTACTTATGTAGGTACTTACTTTTCCTTAGCGCTGATAGGTTTTCTTTCCCTAAAGATTTCCCCATAATAGATATACCCCCAGATAAATTCCAAGCGTTTCTCTAAACCAATGTCCTGGGTATCTAACTGGTTGCCTTCTTGAAGATTGTTATCAAAATAAAGGATTAAAGTAGTTCTGGTGGTATACATAAACGTATTTGGGCTAATTTAATTCAAGGTGAAAGAGTGTCAATTATTAAGGACTTCCCGACCTAATTTAGTTCGTGTGATACTCTGATCTTTGTATTTACCTGATTTTTTCCATAATCAGTCCAATCTCAAAGTTTTGTTTTGACTGGATCGGTAAAATAATGGTTATTCGAATAATTTTGGGATCTGATACAACATATATGTACAACATTAGTAAATAGCTCAAAAATGCACATAATTTCATTAATAAACCACGCACACATAAAACAAACACATTCGTTTGTTTATTATTAAAGTTTAAACACCACCGCATTATTTAAGTTTCTCTCGTGTTTTTAATTTTGTCGATTTCACTTATCCTTATTTATACTATTGTTTTAATATCTAAATATAATAATTTCGTTATCTGTCTGTCCCGTCAGTCCATAACTTCCTGGACTTCTTGGATAAAAACGAAATTACCCAGCTGAAGAGACCTCGTGTGCGCGAACGGCAGCGCGGCGACTAGATGAGACAGCCATCACCGCTTCTCCGTCAAAAATATACCATATATACTACATATTGTAAAAGCAGGGCTTAGTTAAGACGCGAACCATTAATTTATGCCTTCCCATGATTTTTCTTAGATGTACGGCTGGTAGTAGACTATTTCCATGACGTGCTTCATAATGATCATTATTTTGTTATTTATAATATAAGATACACTTTATTACACTATTCTACTCTAGTCTATTTAAACTATAATCAATACATTTTTGCTTGTGCTTGGCTATTATTTAGTATTTTATATTCGAAATACAGCGTAGTGTAGAATCTGTAGAAGTTCTTAATACTCCCTTTCTTTTAACTCGTAGCGTCTGCTTGCTGCTTGTCTGACGAAAAAACTTTGGATCAATTTTTAACCCTTTTTCCGTGATCAAATCGAGTTGAAACTTTTCAGGTAGACTCATGGCGACGATAAAAATGATCTAACAAATTTTCGTTTATAAAAAATTAATAATTATAGTATAATTTTGGATTTTTAGAAATTTTAATGTTTTTTTTTCAAATTGGAACCATTCTATATGAGTAATATAAGTAAGTAAGCCGACGCGTGTATAGACACGAAACGTGATTCAAAGCGAAAAGAAGTATTGTAAAAACTTGGTTTTTATGGGATAGTTTTTTTTTTAAATTAAATTCATTATGTAAAACCAAAACTTTACTTCTCTGGAATGTGACGGCATGTGAAAGAAAGAAAAATGAATGAAATCACAACAAACATTTGATAAACGAGTATTTACCAAATTACCGGTAAATTATGAGTACGATTATTTTTAATTTATAATAGATTGTAGCCAGAGAATAGCTTCAAATTAGGTGACCGTGCCTCGGTCCCTATTTCTCCCTCCTCTCATCTATGGTCACGTGGTCTGCCACGATCTTGGTGTGCGTCATGGCTGGCCGCATTCGGCTTTCCTGATACATTGTACGAGGCTGATGGGTCTACCACAAGGGATTGCAATATCACTTTGTATTCGCTGATACGAGTTGCAAATGGCTAAACGGCGATGACAAACCTACATTTTTGGGGCTCTGAAGGATTACAAGTAAAAAATAAATAAAAACACTACAGCTGGCGTAAAATTTACTTTAAGACATCTACGAGAAAACATACGTACCTACATTAAAAAACTTAACGCTATGATTGAGAATATAACGATTTAACAAAGCATAGATGAGACCACGCTCAGTAAACCTAATATTTTATCTTAACAGTAAATTGAATAAAATACTTTTATTACTATTTTCCTAGCAACATTAAGAGCACGCAAATTAGTCTTTTACGAGAGTTTTTTTAAAATGTCTTTTTCTAGAGAGAGCGTGCACAATTAATTATAAAGATTTTTCGAAGCTCTAAATTGGTTCTTAAAAATTATTAATAAAAGGTAGCTTTTAAAAATTCCGGTTTGCGTCTCGTACAGTTGATACAACATTTTTCAGCGATGCGCGCTAAAGTCACTATTCGGGTTCATTCGCCCCTGTTTACCGGTATTGAAATCGGGTAATGCAATCAATAAGAAGACTGTAAAAGGCGCCTCCTCGAGTCATCATAAAAACAAACAACATATTTCCAGCAGTGCTGGAATCAGAGGCCCGTGCGGGACCATAAAAGGCCATCGCTCATCTGGTAGTGGTTGTTTCGCCGCGGCGATATATCTTCCAGCCCCGTATCATTAGGACGGAACAAAGGTTTTCCGATAAATAATACAAAAAGTCTTCTTTCTCATCTATCGGACGGCACAAACAGAGCCTGTGCCGCAGTCCAATCATTATTCATCCTTTGTATGGTTCCAATTTCGCTAACGACGTGAATTCACTCCGGCACTCGCCACCGGCAACGGGTCGCCAATCAAATTAGCTGATTTCTAATTTCATGCACTTGTCTGCCAAAATGTAAGGACTTCCTTCTTTTATTGTACGAACAATTTTCTTCCGTTAACCTGCATATGATTAATTAAAACATTGTTGTTAACAATACTCTTTGGTGTTCATTAATATCACTTTTCATAGCGTCTGCCATATTTTATTTATTATACGTTTGAGCGTGGCTGAGGAGCCCTTTTCTGAAACCGCAATTTCCACAAGTTGTGCACGTGCATCCGGTGGGCAGGGGAGGAGATGGGTTTTCCTCCATTTCTTTCCAATTTCTTCTTTTCTCGGATATTGCATTTTGCGCAGTCTATTTTTAACGCCATTGTACATACTATGAGATAGATAATATAAAATAATAAATCTTATATTCAATAATGCGTATTGTGCATTATTTATTATAAGAAGCTAACAGATCAGAATATATGACAGCAATTAGTATGCGTCCGTTTTGATGAAGATATAGCAGTATCGAAACTGTTTGTCAATTAATGTGGTCTATGTAATGCTTCATAGTTTTTTAATTAATAATTGTCAATACAATATTGATTTATCTTGTATTATGTAAGAAAAAACTATCCTTTGTGATGAGGGAGGTAGTCCCTGGTGTCCTCACCAAATTATTAAAGATGAATTCTTTATTAATTATATTCTGTCGTAGCATAATTGTCGCGAAATGAAATTTAATATTATATATTTTCATTGCAATCTCCTGTTCGTGGCTACAACTGAGGTGTTTCTAACGGGCTGAGTCTATCAAAATAAACGTCAGTGAAATAATACTAAATAATATAAATTTCATTGCAATATAAATATCGATTTGTGGTTAGCGAAATAGTTGTATGGCGCGGGAGGTGACGGCTGAGGTCGGCAGATACGCTGTAACTATATAATGTACGCGGAACAAAATACTCTTCTATGAAATAATACTAACTAAAATTCAATTCTTCTTATGAAATAATATTCTATAAAATAATTTTCTATACAATTCTTCTTATAAAATAATGTTCTATAAATTAATGCTTCTATACTACATTACTCTTTACAATACTAATTATACATTTAACTAAAATATAATATTAGGTCCTTACATATGAAATTGACGTTTAGTATGGGAGGAACATAAAGCCGATTTTTTTTATTATAATATATTTATTTAATCAAAGTATGTACCATTGCTATCTATGCACTTTTGCCATCTCATAGGTAGTTCATCGATCCCTTTACTATAAAAACCATTCGGACGGGAATCAATAAAATCTTTGAAGGCGGTTTTGACTGCCCCATCGGAGTTGAATTTTTTCCTTTGCAAGAAGTTATCCAAATTTCGAAAAAAATGGTAATCTGTTGGGGCAAGGTCCGGAGAGTACGGTGGATGTCTTAGACATTCCAATTGAAGCTCCTCTAATTTGGTAGCCGTCTGTTGTGCAGTGTGTGGTCTAGCGTTATCATGAAGCAGCAGTGGCCTAGAGCGATTAACCAGCCTCGGTTGTTTAGCAGCTAGCTTTTCCATCATGGTTTGCAGTTGCTGACAATAGACATCTGCCGTAATCGTCTGGCCAGATTTAAGAAAGCTGTAGTGAACGACACCAGCACTAGTCCACCAAACGCTCACAAGTAACTTTTTTGGAGTCAATTTTCGCTTGGGGCATGGTTTGGCTGGTTCGGCAGGGTTCAGCCATTGCGATGAGCGCTTCCGATTATCGTACAGGATCCACTTTTCATCACAGGTAATGATTCGATTTAAAATCCCTTCATTATTGTGCCGGTTGAGTAATGCAACGCAGCAGTCAACGCGCGTTTGTTGATTTGCTTCACTCAATTCGTGAGGTACCCACCTTTCAAGCTTTTTCACCTTACCAATTTGCTTCAAGTGGATTAAAACAGTTTTATCACTAACACCGCAGCCTGCAGCTAACTCGGATGTGGTTTGCGATGGATCCGCTTCCACAATAGCCTTCAATTCTTCATTATCAACTTTGGTCTCCGGCCGTCCACGGGGCTTGTTCTGCAGGTCGAAATTTCCAGAACGAAAACGTTGGAACCAAAAACGCACTGTGTTTTCTTTTGCGGCACCGTCGCCATACACATCATTAATCCTTCGAGCCGTTTCTGCAGCACTGGTGCCACGGTGGAACTCGTACTCGTAAATAACGCGATATTTCAAGTTTTTCATTTTGTAAACTGAGTGACGCAAAGAAAAAAACAATTGAAGAAAAAACAAATGAATTATAATTTTCAAAACACAAATACATGAGTAAATAGCTGTATAAATTTGGATTTGGAATTCCTAACCAAAGAGAAGATATTTGAGATCAAATTTGCCAGTACGGCAAAACGCCAATTTCATATGTAAGGACCTAATATAATTTTTTTTAGTGTTCTCTATTTTTATTCTTATACCAGGGGTGGAAGAAAGCTGATTTGATAAGATAATGATTAGTATAATGAAAGTCCTAAAAAAAAATGTTTTGCACTCAATCCAGCTTACATATTGAAGTAAGAATTTTCATTATTTAGGTGTAAATAATGTTACGTTAATTAATTTACGCCAAGTTTTCTTAATTTTTCTTCTAGTAATAAGGTTTAACATAATTTCTTGAAAAAAAAATGTTTATCGAATTTGATTACGTTAGTATATGTAAGCATTCCTTTCGGGAAAGTGGCGTTGATGCAAATTCATGTACTTTGTAATCCCAAAAGAAATTACAAAGATGTATACAGAACATTAACATTAGGGGACCCGCTTGAAGCATGTATCCCATGTAAATAAGTTTTTATGTTAATTGATTCACTAAGAAATGCCACGATGTCTGTATAATTTTAGCCCTTTGTTTTGTATTTCTATGTCACATATTGACAATTATGTTTGGTCCAACTAAGAAGTACGATAGCTTGTTTTATTTAAGCTAAAATTAAAAATAAAACTAAGTATCAAGTACATGTTGTCATTGTTAAAGAAAAAAAATTAAAAAGAAAAAGAAAGGAAGAGAATATGCGGAGTGGTAAATTTGAAATACCGTCCGGTTCATCATATAAAAAAAAAAAAGAAATAATAATGATTTTGTGGAGGTATCGAAGATAATCAATGTAAATGATAAGGATTGACCTGTAATGATGTAATGTATAAATAACGTTAAATATTGAGAGGCCTACTGTAAGAATCAAACTGACACTTAATAATAAGATTGATATTGTAATGCATACTTAAGGAATTTTACTATGATCTAATGAAACCCTACGTTCAATCCCATGTAATTAGTCAATAATGGTAGAAATAACTGGTCGATAAAAATATGTCTATCTGGCGTGTCGATTTAATTAAATATGTATATGTAAGCAGTTTTGTTTTTTGTGTAATAAGTGTTGATGCGAATTTGTGTTTTCAATTTTCCGCCTTTGCATTGGTACAAATTGTTGTACTGTAATATTTTCCTTAAGTTTAATTCATTTTGCAATGTTTTTTTTGGTGACGGGATAGGGATATGAACAGTGAACAAAGCGTTCGTGAAATAACAAAGTGTTTAGGCCTACGTACCAGAAAAGCATCGAGATTAGCCGCAAACTGGGAGAACAATAGGGGGCGGAACGGAGGCAACATTGGGTTCAGTAACCAATAGCGTCAATCGGGACCTAGGAGGGATCGAGAGAGACGAATGAACGATGGAGGCGGACATTAAAGGAGCCAATCGGCGAAAGACCAACTGGAGGCTTCCCCTCGACTCCCCGCGACCACACCCTGGGTCGCCGGGGAGAGAATATAAGGCGAAGCCGGCCGCCAAGAAGGCAGTTGAGTGGAGTTGAGTTGAGTTGAGTGTGGAGAAGCTAGAGATTCTAGCGGTGCCCGTAAAAACAGCATCGCCGATCACTCTAGCAACTCCTGGAGGAGCGAAAGTGCGAACGGCAACAACCGCCATTCGCTACCGAGTGCTGTGACGCACCGCCGCAAACGCCTAAGTATCAGTGCCGCCGCGACGCCGCAGTGTACCACCGCGACGGAGGACCGACGCTCTGCCGACGACCGCCACGACGCCGACGTCAGAAGCCGCCGACGTAGCCTGCACAGTCAGAGGACGACGCCGACGCCAGAAGCCGCCGCCCACCACGAAGCAGCACGAAGAAGACACATGCCGAACTCTCCGAAACAGGTTACCCCGATCTAAAGACTTTTTCTCCGCCCACCTGGTTCTACCGAAGTGTTAATTTAATCTCGTCACCGTCCATTTTAGCAGTAAGATCAGATTTTTTATGTGTTTTGTCTTTTTTCTTTCTTTGTTTATAATTTTGTCCTCTCCTTCTAAATTAGGGTTCATGTAATTTTTAAATTAGTAACCACTTTGCTGCGTCGTATGTAAGTTAAGATTAATGTTTCATGTAAATTAATTTGCTACAGTGCCCAATATAGAAACTTGTAAAATTGTTTCGATTTTATTATTTTTATATCCCTTCACCCGCCTCGAGATATCAGTGTCCTAGTCAGTCACCTGACGTTTTGATCGTACCTAGGGGAGGGCGTAACCGCCGGCATACGTAGATCTGAGATCTCCCGGCCGGTTTACCACACCGTGATTTTATATCACCTCTGACCCCTCAGACCTTACCCCCCCTACTCTGGTATATCAGCATTATTTTTCTATGATTCCTGGACTTTTAGTCTGTGGGATTTCTACATTAATTATCTCTTTGGATTACATGGAAATGGAATAAAAATAAATTGTCTCTGACTTCAGCCATTTTTGCGCTCGTTGGTTGGTTGTGCGGTTTTCGCTAACTTGAATTTTTAAAAATGTTACGAAGTGTCGCAGGAAAATTGGGTGGAGGTGTGAAAAATCACATTTTAACGCCATGCAAAATGAATATCGCTGTCTCGACACGGCTGATGTCCAAACATTCGACGGAAAGCGATGAAGACTTTGATGCCAGGTACCTATGATTCAAGTGTCAATCAATAAAATTATGTAATCTTAAAAATTAATATTTTTCGAAAACTGTATAATTTAGGGCATTTTTAAATGTCCTGCCTTATCGCCGTTGTCTCTATCGTATCTCTGTAAAATTTGTATGTAGTCTCTGAGCACATTTAGTAAATTTATTTCCAGTAAAAATTTTCCCCTAACCTAATTATTGTATTTTGACAACCATATTCGTGGTCATAAGGCATATATCGGGTTGCGATCGCTCAATTTTAATGATAATTTTATAATATCGTCGAACATTAAAATTTTTGATCTAACATTCTTTATTGCATCGTTCTCTCACCTGCAATGTTCCAAATGAATCTCAGCCTGCGATTATTTCATCCACCTCTTTGTAAAGAAATTCACAAATTGCCTTACCCACTCATTCATTTTATATTAGATTAAAACTTTCAATATGGTCAAATGTTGGTTTATTAGTTTTACACCTGTAGCACTTAATTTGTCTGCTTATAATATTTGTATTTTCAATGTTGTATATTCAATATTAAAGTAGTTGAAAATTAAAAATCTACCTAACTCCATGAACAATTTTTTTAGCAAATCAAAGAAAAAAGTTTAACATCTTTATAATTTGAATAAGCTGATTTTTAACAAGCAATAACTTCAGATTGATACTTGAAATGATAGTTAATTAATATAAGTATATAAATAAACTTAGAGAATATATTGACATTCAAATCTAAAAAAACGTTTGTTGGATATGTATTGATACCCAACGACTCAAATATTATTACTATTTGTAATATTGACTGTCGTCAATCTACATCAGGTAGGGCTGAAATCTACATCATCTTACACCTGAATAAACTTTTAACTAACTACACAACTAATTAGAATGAATTTATTGACTGTGGTACACTTTATTGATTGTTAGCAATAACCAGTTGTAAAGCTCTTTATTTATTAATTTTAACCGTGGCATAATGATAATAAAAACTTAACCAGGGGTGATTACACAACTCCACTGTGTACATACATTAAATAAATATGTGTACTAATATTTGATAATGTTCATAAACAAGTCATTTTGAACAAGAGTGTCAAGAAATGTACAATATATGTATTTTTTTCCATTAAGGGGTTACGTGTAGTCAGAGGGGCAAAAAAATAGACATGTTCAAAAAATTTTTTTTAACAGTTTAATGTTTTGATTCAATACATAATACCAACGTTATATTTTAAGTAACTATACCGAAATTTTCAAATCAAATTATTAATACTGGACCACGATAGAATCTCGATTCTTGACCCTTGTTTTGCAAATAGTGCCTCGCGGTGTCCATCAGTGCTTCTTAGTGGTTTATCTAAATTTAATGAAACAAAAAGAAATTA
The DNA here is from genome assembly GCA_016648135.1 of Agrypnia vestita. NCBI lineage: Eukaryota > Metazoa > Arthropoda > Insecta > Trichoptera > Phryganeidae > Agrypnia > Agrypnia vestita. The sequence goes on along the minus strand of JADDOH010002607.1, from coordinate 53,997 downwards.
GTAGTTCAATAGTTTATCTTGTGCTTAATCGAAGCTTTTTTATTTTTTTTCAAATTTAGCAAAATGGCGGTCTTTGTAAGCTTAATTATGAATTTTGAGGGAAAAAATCACTCATTAATTATATATTAAAAAACGAAGTCAAAAAAAAAAAAATCCTTCGATTATCACAAGTTTTTAATGCCTAAAATATGATGTTTAAATTTCATTTAAATCTGTCAAGTAGTTTTTAAAATATCGTGGACACCGTTTTTGAAAACGTTATTTTGAGAAAAACGCGTTTAAAGTTTTATGCATAAATAATTAATACAAATACAATTTAAAAAGTTACTTACGTAGAGTCGTCTATTTCTGGTACATATACATTTTCTGCCGATGTGTAAGCCTCCAAGAGTCGATTTTTTTTTGTCTACGTCTCATTTTGCCTTCTCGAGTGACCTGATTTGCACGTTGGTCAGCAATCTTTATGCGCTCTATATCGAGTTTTTCAGCATTAGGTCCATAATCTAATCCTGTGCGTTGGCAATCATTAATATCTATGCATATCTTCATGACCTCTCGTTATAAATTTTTGAAAATGATTATAATACACGCACAACTACCTATCGACTGCTAGGTTTCACTGCCACTGAAATACTAACACTAAATGAAATCTCAGTTAGCCTAATGGGTCTTATGTCTAAAAGTAGAAGTATAAAAGAAATTTCGTACATTATTCTTAGAATTAATCAGGTAAAAACCGCGTTCCATAGCAGTCGTCCCATTTGTCAGCCCGGCCGGCTCTAGTACCGTCCGCGTGTCAGTACGGGCGGCAGCAGAGGGCCCTACAGTTATCGTTGGATATCTTTAAAACTAATAACCGGATCAATTTGATATTTTCACACAATATTTTTGAAACATTTTGCTTTAAGAAAATACAAAAAAACATTCGATTTTTTAAAAATTCTGACTACAAGTAATCACTTAAGAACAATTCAATAATTAATGTCAAGTTTTTTTCCATTTTCAAAAACATTTTTTATTCCTTGATGCTTTCTTTCTTGAATTATGCATTACATGGTTCCAAATTTCTTACTTATTCACTAGTTGCATTTGCCCTTGTCCCTGTCAACATTCCCACCACAGAAGAAAATATTTAAATATCTATGATTGCAATCTAAGCATGCCTAATAGAAAAATAACATTTTATCATATTTTAAGATATTTTTAAAATTACTGGATAAATATATAATCAAAGAAAAAATAAATATAAATAAATAATGTTATGCATGGTTAACAAAAGAAAAATAAGTGTAGTATTATAGCATAATTGGAAAATTTTGATCAAATTTTAATGTATATATTTATATTTCAAGGTTTGAAGCCTATTTTAACCGACCAGACATAGATGCGTGGGAAATCCGCAAAGGAATGAACGACATTTGTGGAATGGATGTAGTTCCAGAACCCAAAATTGTAATTGCTGCTTTAAAGGCCTGTAGAAGATTGAATGACTTTGCCCTGTCAGTGAGGTTCCTCGAGGCAGTTAAAGATAAATGTGGCGGCAAAGTGAATGAAATCTACCCCTATATTTTACAAGAAATTCGCCCAACTTTGAATGAACTCGGAATCAGCACTCCTGAAGAGCTCGGATATGATCAACCTGAGTTAGCATTAAAGAATGTGTATGAAATGTAATCCCGTATCGTAATAGTAATTTGCTTCAAAGTATCACTAATTTCTGTGATGTAGAGCATTATTTGATATAAACATGTTATTATTATTTAAAGACAAATTAGTCACTTGGTGTAATTTGTTGTTAATAAAACTTTAAAAAATTTACATTTTTCAATATAGTCCACTAAGTTCAAATATTCTCAGTCCCTCTTATGTTTTTCCGTTGAATTTTTATTTGTTTAGCCTGTAAAGAAAAGAGTAGCGTAATGAATACCAGTTTACCCAGTTCTGAGAAGGCGTACGACTTAAATAATTTGGTATGAAGGAATTCTATCTTTAGAAAAATTAATAAATAATTTTTCAAAATTAAGTTAATTCAGAAATTAAGAAAAAAAATACCTTTGTTTCGATTTGTATTACAGTAAAACCACGTTAATTAGAACACCAATAATTCGAAACTCGCCATAAGTCGAAATTTTTCAAACCTACAAGTTCTAAAGATTAAGCTTGATAATTCGAAAACCCCAGTAATTCATAATTCGAAATAAATTTTTGCCCCTTCGCCATAAATGAATACATTTTAGTTTGCATAAGTCAAAATTTAAAAAATATTTAGATTTTTTCGCAATTGAGAACAACAAATATATAAATCTAATACTTAAAAATATGGACATTTTTCACAAAATAGATGGCTTTTTACATGAGCTTTTGACAAATTTCGCAATCACATTACAATTTTTTTTGTGCATTGAATTTCGAATCAACAGGTTCTGTATAATTTGTCATTTTTTTTAGTGCTAGATAACAATTATATCTTAGTTATCAATCATCGTTATAATCAGATACAAATCCCAAATAACTACCAAAAATAACCAGATAAAATAATGGTATAACCATCACTAGTAGGAACCGGATATATTTTTATGGAGGCCAACCCTAATTTGAAACATCAGTCATGTGATGAGAAGTAATCAATTTTTATTATAATTACATACGCCTTGGCCCCCACTTTCTAAAGCGGGCCCCGGGACCAGTACATTTATCGGGCCTCTTTTTTCCACATAACTTTTTTCTTGCGGATTTTATTATTGTAATAGTGAAAATTAAACAAAGTGCATCATTGCTATCATTACTAACAAGGGAAATATTGTATGAAAATTGCCATCTAGATGTTGCGGCCCGTAGTAGCTCTGTCTTGTAAGTAAAGTAAGTCTGTTTTGCGCCATCTATTTGCCTATTTTCTCAACACATTTTGCAATTTTTTATTTTAATTCTTGTCTCATTCAGCTACTGGTTTTAGCAAATTTAGTCGGTCCCTTCCCGCTTCATACAACCGAATACGACTATATTTTTTCCCAAACATGACTTGTTGGAAATGACACAAACGAGGAAGTCATCACTAAAACAGAGTCCTTCTCAGGATCATTGTACTCGGGGAGAACCGAAAAAATTGATGTCCTATATATATATATATATGTTAGTATTGATTTCTTTGGGGGTAACCCGCGTCAAAATCTGGTCCTCAGAAAGACCATTCGTCAACCGACGTTTCGCCTGAATCACAACAGGCATCTTCAGGTTGCTTGTTAATAAATTTCCGTCACGAGGGGCAGTGCGAACACGTCCGTTCGTATCGGAAGCTTATTACCAAGTGAGGTCTGGTAAGTCAAAGTCTAAATTTGGGTACTGTGGTCATTATTGGCCTTAATGATTTTCGGGAATTTTGTATTAAATATTGGGTGTTCCCGGCCGTTGCTGGCCTTAATGGCGTTTGTTTGGCTCCTTGTGATGCGCTTTGTACTTGATGTTGCTTCTATTGTGTCGGTGGTTATATTTAATTGATTTTTGCACGCTAATATATTATTTTTATTTTTACTAAGAAATCTACTGTTGAATAAAATGCTAATAATAAAAATAATATATTAGCGCGCAAAAATCAATTAAATATAACCACCGACACAATAGAAGCAACATCAAGTACAAAAGAGTACCCAAAGAAATCAATACTAACATTTCTAACACCCGTGAAAACCTTCATTATAACATATATATAGATATAGATATAGGATATATGATAAATGTATAGTGTAGAGTAGGATAGAGAGGAGATATAGATAAGGTATATAGCATATTATATATAATAGGTATATAACATATATATATATATATAGGTATATAACATATATATATATATATATATAGGTATATACATATTATGGGCCAATTATTGAAGCATAACACATCACATGACACCCAGTCTTGAGTATAATAATAGGTGGATTATCTTTAACTAGTTTTATATAGAGATTTGGGACTGACTGATTGATCATGATGACAATAGATGATTGGTAACATTATCCTTGATAACAATAACCGGATTCCACTGTAATAAAAATACTGTGAGCCATGTATTCCCTGAATGCATTTTTATTTTGTTTAAAACATGTTTTTTTCACATCTGTTGGACATTTGAATAATTAAAAGAATCAGTATTTTTTTTATTTGATTTATTTAAATATTAGACATATAAAAGACCAGTATGATGCTAAATATCAGTTTTATCACATTAACGTACACTACGTTTAATAACAACAGCACATTAATCTATTGGCCTGTTTATATTACGATGTAATTTTGTTTGAAAATGATCTTTACTATTAAACCCAGTGCTGTCCAACATGACTTATCAAAATGTTATAAAATCGACTTTATATTATAAATAATTATTATTTGGCCTAGCGATAAGGAGCATGTCAAGCTATCAAAATTTTTGGGATATAAAGAAAGAACCTGCAAAATCCACATTTGTAAATATTTTTTTATATACTTATGCGCTTTTAATCAAATGTATAAAAGAACAAATTGGAAAATATAAACATTATAACAAAGTTTACGGACCTTCCACAATCAATATTATGGACAATATTCCATATTTCAACAATATGAATGTTTGGGGATATTATATTTTAAGAAAGCCCAATGTTATTGAATTTTGTTTCATTAGGCAGAATAAATTAACTAAAAAATCACATAGTACCCTCATTTATGCAAGTGAAAGATAAGATAAAATAAATATGTAGTCAATTCTGTTAACACTAGGTTTACGGCACCCGTCAAATTGACGGATTTCCGATTTGCTTTGTAAATTTTACTAAACAGGCAGAAATTTTTTCTGATTTTTTTTTAATGAGTTTTTATAATGGATCAGTGCAAATATATTAACTGTTTTTTTATTCGGAAACCTCTTATTTTTGAAAATCTTGTTGCTTTATACCTATCTCTATGGACACCCGTCAAATTGACGGATTTGGTAGTTTAAAGAATATCCTTTTGAATTCGTCCCATTCATGAAATTATTACTTTTAAAACAAGGTAATCAAATTTCTACAATGTGTCTGAAGCAATGAAGAAAGAATATCATCGAATATCATAGAAAATTTTGTTTCAAACACAAATTACAAGTACCTATGTGCTGCTTTAAGCATTGGAGCATTATGATTTATGGGGCAATAAAAAAAGATTTATTTAAGGGTTGATTTCTGGCAAAGTTGACCATGAAAATCTTCAGTTTTAGAATTATTGTAGCCTGTGTATGAAGACCTGTATCAAGTTTTAAAATTTTAACAATACATATAAATATTTGGAAAGAGAAAATCTATTTATTGTAAGATTTTTTTGGATAATATTATTTTCTAATAATTACTAATTACTTTTGCAATAATATTTATTTTATCTTTCCCATTTTTAGCAACCATGAGTAAATCAAGAAAGTATTTGAAATTATTGAAAGAAATTTCTAACATCCGTGAAGAACATTCCGGTACTAGCTCTGAAGAAAGAGCATTTGAAATTGAAAGTAAACATGAATCCGAGACTTCTGAATCCATCGACAGCGAAATGACAGAAGAGTCATCGGAAGAAGAAAATATTCCAGGTCTTGGTAGAAAAAGAATGCGCATTTCCTCAAGCACTGACTCCGTGAAAGAGTCATCCACCTCCAAAAGCAATACAACAGAACTACTTGCTGTTGATGGAATACAATGGATGGGCTTTGAAGCAAGTGGGTCCAGAAGTACACTGCCCATTCACACAATATTCAAAGGTGTCGCAGGATCTACTGGATATTCCAAAGAAATGTGATCTCGGGTCATATGCGAACTGCCTTCGAACTAATAATTGATACGCGCATGTTAGAACATATCAAAGACTGCACAGAAATAGAAGCGCGTCGTGTTCTAAAAATGAAGTGAACTATTTCAATTGAACAATTGAGGACTTCAGTTAAATAAAACAGTCAAATAAAACATTTATTACGAAAAAATGAAGTACTTATGTGCATCCGTCAATTTGACGGATGCACATAAGTACTTCATGTATAAATATATAAAATCAATATATAAAAAATGCCCGTAAACCTAGTGTTAAACACGTCATACTTGAAAGTCTCTAATGTAGGTGATAGAATATTGCATTTATAAATTAATATAATACACCAATAATGAAATTTTAAATAAAACAAGATTTTTTGCAAAATCAGTGATGATATCAATTTAGTGTAAAAATAGCTCAAGTGACGTTGAGTTCAATGTTCTGTGTGCTTCATTCAATGAGTTTTATGTATAAGAAATAAGTAAAACAATAAAATCATATCAAAGCATTAAGAATAAATAAAAAAGGAAACATTCTCGTTTGGAATAAATACTGAAATAAATATGATCCATGTGTTAGGTCACAGCAACGGATGACATTTCAACAGTTTGAGTAGCAAATTAAAATGGAATGACTTGTTAATTAGATTTAAATTGGCATAGATAAGTTGAACAGCATCGGTTCAACATATTACAGAAAAAAATAAGAACTTACACATTTTCCATTTTGAATTGAATCCAATTTTCTATGCTGAAATTATAAAGAAATATTGTGGGACCAAAATGCCAATAGTTTTTAAGTTACCAAGGATTCATTCGAAAGGTGATGTTTTTATGAATTTTTTAATTGTAGTTAGAACGAAATTCGACGTAGAATGAAAGAAGTATTAATGTTGGAACACTTTTATACATTTTCATGTACAGGATGTCTGGTACTTGATAGATATAAATATTAAAGAGGTTATGGAGGGACATTACAAGCAAAAAAGTTTATACGAACATTAAATCCTTTCCTAACTGAGGTACATCTAGAACTTGCATGTCAGCGATTCAGGCACCTTCCTTGCCACTGTTGCACCAACCGTTTTATAGTAATTCTATTATCTAAACTGTTCATTTAGATGCTGATTGATCTTTGAGGACTTGATTGAAATTCACAGGAATTTTTGTTTGCTTGTGTTGTGCCTCTTTTCCAGTTATCATTTTTAAAATTTTTTAATTTATTTTTTAATACATACACAGTACAATGTACCAAGAAAAAATGTACTTAAATGTAAAAAGTGATATAAGGTAATGGCGCCTATGTTGGACATGGACCAGCCATGGACATTTTTTGAATTTACCTCCAAAATTAAGCAAACGCGAAGTATTTTTTTCAAAGGACTACACCGATCAGTTGTGATAATATTTTAGTTGTCATACCAACTGTTTATGACAGCCGACAGCCACTTTGTTTGCGGCTATCACGGTTGTTAGTTGCGCGGTGTCATTTGGAATCGTAATTTATTACAAGAATCGCGATGCAAGTAAGTATACTTAACATATTATTTTGTGTCAGGTGTATCGTCGTTGTTGAAATTCATATTATTTGGTGATTTATCAATAGTTTTTTTTTCAATAATTACTTTTATATTATAACCTAAACGTCATTGGCATTCTAAACCTAAAATTTACCGGTGTCCATAACTGGATATTATTCAAGCATGTATACCCAATCATGGACAGAGTGTCTATAAAGTGAACTTCGAAATTGAAATTGGGGGTCCAACACTGGATTACTACCGTCCATTGATGGTGTCTAAGTAGGAGTATTGTTTTTTTATAATATTTTATTGCACTGAGTATTAAACTGAAATTAAACATTGAATACTGATTGAGAAAATGACTTCATATTTACCTCCAAAACACAAAGAATGTATATTGAAAAATGAACAAATTACAAAGCAAAATCAATTTTTTTTTGCTTATACTGTCCATGACTGGTGACTTTACCTTATAAAGATATATGAAACAAGATACGATTAACAAAACATTAAACAAATAATATAAAGTATTAAAAGTTATAAAAAATGAAAAAATAACAAACAACTCAAATATAAAACCCAAAAAGCAATAAAACTAAAAGCAAATAAAATAATAGTAAGCAAATCAAGTCTGAAATTCAAGAGACAAACAAAATTACAGCAAAATGAAAAATTGTAAGCAAGTCAAACAAATCAAATCTGGAACTGAAGAAGCAATAAAATTACAACAAAATAAAATGAAATTCAAAAAGCGAAAACAAAAGATAGACATGAATATATATGTATATATATATATATATATATATGTATGTGTATATATATATATACATGTTCTGTTTGAGATTTCCGCTAATGCTATTGTATGGTACAAAAGCAGTTTCTGGAATATCTCGCATTTCCTGTAAATGGTCTCCTTGATAAAACCTAGGCCGACGTTTCGACACAGTATCACGTGCTATTGTCAAGGCTAAAAAGCTCAAAAGTTACGAACTAGCTGTATTTGTTTCGTATGACTTTTATGTCACCCGCGAACAAATACAGCTAGTCCGTAATTTTTGATGCCTTTTTAGCCTTGACAATGGCACGTGATACTGTGTCGAAACGTCGGCCTAGGGCTTCTCAGGGAGACCATTTACAGGAAACGCGAGATATTCCAGAAACTACTTTTGTACCATATAATATATATATATATATATATATATATATATATTTTATTACATTCAGTAAAATATTAATTAAGGAAACAAATTTAAAAAAAAAACTTATATTTAAAATCCAAGACTAATTAATGTAAAAATTATAAGATTATATATTATTTTTTGAAATCTCAATAATAAAACTGAATATTATTATTTTGGAAAATTGTGTAAAAAATATTTTGGCATGCAAGCAGAGTTACGCAAAGTTAAAAAAAGATAACGACATTAAGGTCCTCCTCATCATAATATGATGATAATGCCCGGATAATTCGAAATTTGCCATAATTCACAAGTCCCAAAATGTTAATTTCATAGTAGATTAACCCAGATAATTCGCAATTCAAAATAATTTTTAGCCCCTTGCACCATAAATCAATACATTTTATTCCACATAAAATTTTTTTTTGAAATCTAACAAAATTGAAAAAAATATTTCGATTTTTCGTGTAAAAATAACGAATATGTCAATACGTTATAGGTCGACCACAATCAAAAGACCGTTCCCTAGCTTTGTCCGATAAGAAGAAAGCAGGGCAAAGTTGCCTGGCAAGCCCTTATTACAAGCCTCAAAATGATATTCCAAATAAATATATATTTTTTAATTTAAAAAAGGTTACTTACCAGAAAAACTTCTTTTGTGTTTATTTTTTGCATCGTAACAACACACATTTTTTGCACACATTCTTTTGAATGCGGTCTAGCTATAGTAATGGAAATGTTGCGATCTTTGTATTAGCATAATAAATATTCCATTTTTGAAATAATTTCTTGAAATATATAGAAAATACAGATTTTTTTCACATAATGAATAGTTTTTTTCGAATTTCGAATTAACGAGGTTCTACTGTATAACGTAATTTAGTTAGCAAACAGGTAGGCATTAAAAAAATGTGGAGTTGAATATGTATATAACAGCATTTGAATATAAATACATATTAATTAAATGAACCATTCTTTCCAGAAAAGTAGTTGGTCAAAATAAATGCAAAAAGGGTTATATAATTTTTAAAAGATTGATAGTTCCTTCAGGAGAAATAATGTGATAGTATGTAACAATAAGAGTGATGATAATGTCTATTGAAAGCATCGATATTTAATAGTATCAGAGAGTTTTTTAAACAATAGAAAGTTAGACTTAAATTTAATGGAAACATTAATTAGCATAAGTACATTGACAACACATACTTATATTTTTATTACACACAATTATGCTGGGAGATATGAAGTATGCAATAATTTATACTTCACATTCACACAATTATGTTTATCAGATTTCATTTATCTTCTCACACAAAGTTTTCAAAATAATTTTGGACTAGAATTGCACATTTTATTTACAAATAGACAAATTGTTATAAAATAAGTTCATAAATATATATATATTTATAATATTTTAGATAAATAAAAAATTGCAGGTACATAACATTTATAATTAATTTTATCTAAAGTACAAGAACTTATTAAAAAGGAAAGGCTGTTTTGTTATAAAACCAATCCATAAATCTGCGGAAATGTATTGTGCACAGACCCTGTTTTGAATTGCTTTTAAAATAGCAACCTCTCCCACAAATTTTCGACAGCTGTACATAAATGATATAATTAATTGAAAAAAGTTTAATCACAAACAATGAAACAATGGTGTGAAAGGAGTTAGTCAATCAATAGTCAAACAAAGCCTAAACTTGAATAAACGAGTAGAATTTGTGCAGCTAAAAGTGACCAAATGAACAAAATTGAATAAATATGTTTTGTGAGCCTTTTGTCTGAATATAGTCTGGAATATTTCCAACTATCAAATGAATTGCTAATAGATTTTCTTTTCTTTTTTATACTTTTGAAGTGATTCCAGAAGAAATCAGCCTTAATGATAGGCCCTGCAATGGGATCCGAAATGTCGGCCATAGAGGTCAAATATACACAGCGGAATATCCCAGAAAACTACACACAGAAGATTCCAGAAGGGTTTAATTAAATAGGTTTGATTAATTAGGTTTTGACGCATTTAATTGAAAAACTACCATTGTCACTTTTGGCTCAATATTTTCTGTGAGCAGTACCTACAAAAAATATTTCAATAAATACTTCACTTTAATACTGGTCTTTCAATAATGTTCTTTCACTTTTTCTGTACATGATATATCTAAAAATAGCATTCTTTTTTCAAATTTTTACATACATTCAAAAATAAGATTGCACTACTTTAGTATTAGTATTTACAATAATCACTGAACACTATTACAGACAATAAACATAATAAAAATGTTGTTAGGTATGTGAATACAATTAAAAGTATTTCTTTACTTGGCTATTTATCATGCCCCATAGAAATAAAGAAAGGAAGTTTTTCTTTAAAAATATATATAAACTTAAAAGAACACAGAGTTGTGTAAATTTGTCAAGACGTTGACAAACTTCTATAAAAAACTAACCCATAAAAACCAAGTTTTAATTATACTCCCTTTCTCATTTACTAGTGGAAACTGGTTTGGCGCTTAACCTATGCGTTGGGCTTCGGTCGGGCGACGCTATGAAAGGGAGTAATAAAAAATTTCCAAAAATCCAAAATTATACTATAATCAGGTTTAGTGTCTACCATATGCGCCAGAATCTCCATACGACTTAGTAAGTTGTATGAAAAAACCATTAAAAATTTCTAAAAATCCAAAATTATATTATAGTTATTAATTTTTTTTAACGAAAATTTGATAGATCTTTTTGGTCGTCGCCACGAGTCAGCTTGCAAAGTTTCAGCTCAATTGGATAACGGGAAAAGGATTAAAAATCGATCCAAATTTTTTTCTTTTTTCGTCAAGCAAGCAGACGCTACGAGTTAAAAGAAAGGAAGTGAGAAGTGATTGAAGTGAGAAGTGAGTAAAGTGAGAAAAAAAAATGAAATCACTCACTACTACTGACAATTTTTGACAAATATACCTTATTGTCTACAAGAAACAAAATAAACGCATTTAAATTGATTCACCCACAAACAACAACTTTCTCATGGTGACTTGCCTGATGGGAAATCTCCCAGTGGTTCCCCTCTTAATATCACGTTGTGCATGTTAATAAATTGTAAAATGTTTTTCAATTGGAATTCAAAAGTTTTTATTATTGTATTTGATTTGTATCAAAGGAAATGAATTTTTTATATTGATTTATAGTCATATTTTACAAAAAATAATTCAGAAATATTGAAAAAAAAAAAATGCAAATTTTGATGTCACATATCTCCATAACTATTGATATTAGGTCATGATTGCTTGAACATTTTCAACTCATAATCAAGACAGGAATATAGTGCTGCGAGGTTATTAATGTTTTCCAAATAACCCTGTATAGTAGCTACGTAATCATAAACGTGGTATGAAACAAAAGTTCATAAATAATTATGTCAACCTCGAAACGAAAAAGTTCTGTTTGGAACCATTTTGAAGTATCCGCATCTGAAAATTCTAAAGCAATATGTATGTATTGTAAAGAAACGTGATGCGTGGCACTATTCAAAAATCTATAACACATTGAACTTGTGGATCCACATGGAGACACCATCAGAACGAATCGGACACCGCTTTAGTGCCAAAACCAATTAACGAGACAACAAAGAGTGATGACAGTGGCCCACTACCTAAGAGACAGGCAGAGATGATCGATAAGAAATCATTTTATAGAGATGATGATACTAGGGCAAAAGGAATAACTAGTAGAAAATAAGTTCAATAAAGTAAACATTCCTCAGGATGAATCTTGAGGATAATATGGAACCGGCATATTATTATGGGTCTAGAAAATAACTATTTTTAAAATCAACCTGTCAGAAGACGAAAACAGGACCCCGAATTTCAAAAACGTATCTTTCAATATCAAAGTAAATATTTATTTTATTTTATTTAGATTTATACAATTTAGATGTAAAAATTATTAGGCCGGCGCCACATTGCGCGTATCTTCCGTCGCATCAAATCGGCAAAGCAAATGGATCGACCGATCATCCACATAGAGTGTTGGATATGTATGAAAAGAAATGTAGCAGCGTTCCGCGACCGAAGAGAGGCGACGGAATATCTGCGTAGTGTGGCACCGGCCTTATACCACGCCTATGATAAAACAGGCAGGCAATTAATTTTAAAGACATGCAAGAAATTATACTCATGTGTCGTTACAGAAAATAGGGTCGTAATTAGAATTATTGCACTTGCATATTTCATCCAGTTCATCTTGACTAATTAGATTTGTCAAATTGGAATCCTGTTATCTAATTTAGTACCTAGTGATATTTCAGACAGTGAAAATTATTAACACTAATCTATAATAGTCGTTAATTAGGCATGTATTTTTCTCAACAGAAGTCTCATTATGTTAAAATAATTACTTTTTGTACCACGCACCCCGGTATTGGACTAGACTACATCAAACTATTTAAATGACAGCTGGCATTGTCCAAAATAATAATTGTTTTGTGTTTTTTAAACAATTTTTATGTTAATAGAAAAACTGGCTGACATTTGGAGGAATATTTAGAGTTGAGTAATATTTGGTACCAATCATCACAACTGGATAAATACATATCATAAAATATTGTAAGGTAAGGACTTCTCTACGAATTAATAAATATTTTGCCCGTCTCTTGAATAGATTAATGGTTTTGAATTGATGTTTTATAAATGTTATATTATATTATGTTATATACTATATTGTGGTTGTAATGAAATAAAATATTGCCGTTTCATTTTGAAGAACGTAAAACTGAAGTTTTGCTGTATTTTTATGTTATGCTAATACAAAGATCGCGATATTTCTATTAATAGAGTACCCGATATTGACATATTTGTTCTTCTCACTTGTGAAAAAATCGAAATATTTTTTCAATTTCAAAAAAAAAATTTGATTTATATGAACTAAAATATATTGATTTGTGACGCAAAGGGCTAAAAATTATTTCGAATGACGAATTATCAGTATTTTCGAAATATCGGGGTTAATTTACTACGAAATTTACATTTTGGGGCTTGTGGGTTTTAAAAATTTAAAATTATGGCGAATTTCGGGTTATCGGGGTTTTACTGTAATTCTTTATAATTTGGACATTTTCTGACCAAACTCAATATGTCTAAATAGAGTCCCACAGTCCTCAGTAAATTATTCTCTAGTCTTTGCCAGGGATAACAAATCTTTTGCCACAAGTGTGTCAAAATATACACTCAATTCTAAGAAAAATTCATTGCGTGTTACATGAAAAAAATTAATGCATTAGGTTTATTTTTAAGTTTAAAAATAGTTATTAGATTATTTTCAATTTATTCAGCAAGAATAATATTATAAAATATATACAAATATATTTTTACACTTTAATGAGGTTGTTATTGTTTTTCTGATGGTACTTTATTTATATTTTATACTTTTAATTCTATGAGCGTTGTTTTCAAATCTTTACTGAGACTTCTTATTGCTGATTTAATCAAATTCATCAATGATAATTCAAGGATTCATCAATGAAAAATAATTCATGGATTCATCAATAAAAAACATTTATGTTTTTTAATCCAATAAATGAAGAAGTACATCAAGAAGTACACTCTTTTCTAATTTTGCACACACATTGCTGGTGACACCTTGTCAGTGTTCTGTGTCTTGTTTTGTGATACATATGTATTATATTTTCAACATCTAGTCTATACAAAGCGCTTCCTAAAAATGATCATTTACTATTTATTATATATATATTATTGAAAGTGAACTGTATGCTGATATGTATCTAGGAATTGTCCCACTTAATATTTTGGCATCCTCCCTCTGGTGAAATATTGTGATGGTCTTTCATACTCACATTTGGTATAAATTTAAATAAAGAGTTGTTTCCCTTTTAATCAAATCCTCCATTGTCATCTCTGTATAATATTTCTGCATGAAATAGAAGTACATACATTCTATATTGAAAACCATGGATTATAAAATTTGCTAAATTGGCATTAGGCACCTATTTCAATAAATGAATATTGTGAATGAATAAAGCACTAAGTACCAGTTCATTTTAAGATACAAGTTAAAAAGCAAATATATATAGTCTTTTTTGCTCTCTATGTGCTATTTTACACACCTTCTCATTAATATTTTTAACACAACTACACGCCGGTACCTCACAGTTAGTCATTTTAACACTAAAAACTATAAAATACTCATGCCGTTTAGTGCCTTATTTATAAAAAAAATGACGCGGCTTTATGCATTCCCGTATAATTAGGAAATTAACACAGATTGGACTTCAGTGCAGTATTTAATGTATTGGCGAAGGCATAGTTATCTTAAAAATCTTATTTTTGGCACTTAGTGCTTTATTCATTTATGTAATTCAATAATCGTGTTAAAGATTTCAATGCATTCACTTCTGTTAAGATTAATTATGAGCATTTTAAGCTAACTCACCCCTCTTCTTAACACAAATGCATATTATGTGTTGAATAATAACTGTGTAAGGGCTGTATGATAAGAATCCCTATATAATGACTGAAGACGCCACTGAAATTGCACAAAGATGCTTGTTAAAATTTAAAAAAATTTATCAAGTAGTCTTATTTTGATAGCTGTTGAAAGTGGGCAAGTTTGTGTTTGTTTACAACCGTGGAAAAAGAGCAATATTGACCAGTGATTCATTCCTTTTTTTGGAAGGATTGGATTGGATGTGAGGAAATCAAAGTTGCATGGCTTTTTTAAGGACCATGCACCTTCAATGACTACCATCACATATTGGTTTAATAAATTCAAGCGTGGTTGAATATCCGTTTTGATGAAAAGCCATCCTAGGCCTAAGTCTAGGCCTTCCGACTGAGGTGACTACATAGGATATGGTTGATAAAATCCACAATATCGTTTTAACAGACCACCAGGTGAAGACTGATATCGAGAAGAAGATATATACATCGTAATTGAATGTGTACAAAATATCCTACATGAAAAATTGTGCAAGAGAAAGCGATGGGCGAGATCGAGAAGATGAAGATCAGCGAGATGGGTGCCATATTTGCTTTCAGTGGAACAGAAATAGAATTGCACAACAACTTCGGAGCACTATATGGACTTGCGCTATCCGCTATTCTGCAGCTTTTCGTGACTGTTGACGAAACATAGATCCATCAGTACATGGCATTTGTACACAGTAGGATTTAAAGAACAGTCAAAACAATGCGCTTCACGTGGCAAATCTGTTGAGAAAATCAAAGAATGCGAAAATAGTGCTACGAAAAGTCAGACCGGAAAAGTCGTTTGATGACCAGCATTTTTTAAGTTTGCAAGGCATTATCTCCACCATAGAGAAGGGATTATCTTTACCATATTTGGAGAAGGGTAGGGACAATCACAAGGCAGAAATATTGTGATTTATTAGGCTGATTCAACACTGAAGTGATGAAAAGAGTGCTTTCAATTTTGTGTTTGTTGATAGTGAACAACTTTGTAGATTGATATTTAAAAAAATTAATTTTATTATTTGTTTTAATCTACTTAGGGCCGGTTGTTTCAAGTTGGATTAAAGTAAGCGTTCGTTTAAAGCATAGATATTTACGAAAACGGATCGTCTGATTGGTGGAGAATGCAAAAATCTATACTTTAAACGAACACTTACGAGGGCGGTCCAATAAGTACCTAGCCTCAACGCCCGATGGCGTTACTATCGCAAGAGAAATTTACTATCGTGTAGTACATTCTCGTAGACGACTACTGTAAAAATTTCAGTCGAATCGGAACCGTAGTTTTGTTTTGACCACGTGTGGAAGTGGGCGTGCCCGCGGATTTTACAAAATGGAAAAAGAGTAATATCGGTCGGTGATTCGATTCTTGCTTTTGGAAACGAAATCGCGCAGCGAAATCAAAGAGCGCTTGGATGCTGTGTATGGTGACTCTTCTCCTTCGATGGCGACTGTCAAAAAATGGTTTAATGAGTTTCAACGTGGTCGCACATCGGTTTTTGATGAGCCACGCCCAAGTGTCCCGAAAACGGCTACCACGGAGGATAACATAACAAAAATCCACGATCTCGTATTAGCAGTCCGCCGATTGAAGGTGCGTGAGATAGCTGAGACAGTAGGCATCTCAAAAGGCCGCGTGGGTCATATCCTGCATGAAATTTTGGGCATGAGAAAACTGTCGGTGCGATGGCTGCCGCGTTCGCTCACTCCGGACAACAAGCGAAACCGTGAGACTACTTCAGAGCAGTGTTTGACACTGTTTAAGCGCAATCCGAAGAAGTTTCTGCATCGTTTCGTGACCGTCGACAAAACATGGATCCACTGGTACACACCAGAGACCAAGGAACAGTCGAAACAGTGGACTTCACCCGGTGAACGTGCTCCGAAGAAGGCGAAGACTGTCCTATCGGCCGGAAAGGTGATGGCCACTGTTTTCTGGGATTCACAAGGTGTGATCTACTTCGACTACCTGGAGAAGGGCAAAACGATCACAGGGCTGTACTATGCCGAATTATTGGGCCGATTCGACGCCGAATTGCAGAAAAAACGGTCACATTTGGCGAAGAAAAAAGTGCTCTCCCACCATGACAACGCACTGGCTCACACCTCCGCCCTCGCCACGGCCAAATTAGTCGAATTGGGCTACGAACTGCTGCCCCATCCACCGTATTCTCCAGATTTGGCCCTGTGCGACTTCTTTTTGTTTCCAAACTTGAAAAAGTCACGCGCCGGGCAGAAATTTGAGTCGAATGAGGAGGTCATCACCGCCACGGAGGCCTACTCTGCAGACATCGAGAAAACGTATTTTTCAGACGGGTTAAAGAAATTGGAGCTTCGCTGGATCAAGTGTATCGGGCTAAAAGGAGATTACGTTGAGAAATAAATTGCCACTTTTACAACATTTTCGTTTTTCTTTTGTAGGCTAGGTACTTATTGGACCGCCCTCGTACTTTGATCCAACTGGAAACAACAAGACCTTATATATTTATTAATTACACCTGCATGTTTTGGAAAAATCTTTACATCGTCAATCAGTCAAAGAGCATTATCAGTCTGAATAATCAAGAATTTTCTGAATTTTCAAATCATTTATTAGAAAATCATCACGGTTTTGATAAAGATTTAGGACTTTCTATTTTATACATAAATAATTTTAGTCTGAAATTGAATAATTTAGAATCATTAGAAATTAGTAAAGCATGTAAAAGTAAACAAAATATTATTAATAATCAATTAAATTTAACTGCTGGGCCAATTCTAAAATTTTTTCCAATAATTCTGTCCAATTTCCAATAATCCAAGAACTTCAGCAAAAATATTTAAAAATAATTTAGAAAACCGAAACAAAAGACAATTCATTTTGATATATATAAAACACCCTGACGATGGAAAGTTACATGCAGGTGTAATTAATAAATATATAAGTAGATTAAAACAAATAATAAAATTATTTTTTTGAAGAACTTTTTCACCAGTGACTGACAATACACCAGCTCACTCGTCTGTAGTACCCACAGCAAAACTGGTTATCCTACGAATTGCTGCATAATCCACCCTTTCTACAGATTTGACCCCATGAGATTTATTTTTGTTTTCAAATATGAAAAAATGACTCGAGCAGAAAGCTGTTCTCATCAAAGAGGAAAGCATTGTTGAAAAAAAATTTTTTAATGCATTTTTCCTCAACTAACCATCACGCCGTTTTCTCCGCAGGGGTAGGCAGAGAAGATTGAACGCCACACTCTTCTATCCTGGCACATCACTTTTGCTTTGGCCACATTCATACATCTTCTCATAAAAGTTCTATGATTGTGCCAGGTCTTTCGCGGACATCCTTTATTCCTGTTGCCTTCAACACTCGCCTCATACATCTTCTTAACCATCCTTTCCTATTTCATATGTTCCACATGACAAAACCATCTCAGCACCCCTTATTATTTCCAGCATTACATTCACTTCTAATTCGTTCATTCCTCACTCTATCGACCAAAGATTTTCCACACAAGCGTCTTAGTGACCGAATTTCCATCGCATTCAATCTACTTTCGTTCCTTTTTTGCCAATTCCAGGCTTCACTTCCATACATCAGGGTTGGCACTAGAACTACTGCTAGTCTTGCTTCCTTTGACAGATTCTTACTGGCCATAATTGCATTTAAAGCACCATTAACTTTGTTTCCCGCAGTCACTCTCCTTTCAATATCATTCTCATGCCGTCTACTAAACATACTTCCCAAATACACAAACTCATTCACTTGTTCTAAGCATTTGTTGTTTACAATTACATCACACTTAGTCACTCTTTCGTCTCTCGAATACATCACTTTCGATTTGCTGACATTCATCAGAAGTTCACTCTGTATGCATACATCGGACAACCTGGATACCAGACACTGCAGATCAGCTTCACTGTTAGCTATTAATACTGCATTGTAAGTAGGCAGGATATGGTGAGTGCATTCATTTTCGCTCCAACTTCTAATTCCTTCAGTTCTTTCATACAATTATCCATATACAGGTTGAAAAGCCATGGTGACATTACGCATCCCTGTTTGACACCTTTTGTAATATCAAACCATGATGTGAATACCCCATTAATTCTCACGCAACATTACTCCCTACGTACAGGGATGCAATTGCCTGTATGAGTTTACTCTTCACTCTGTATTCAGGCAAAACTTTCCATAAATTTCTTCTTATCACTCTGTCATACGCTTTTTGGAGATCAACAACAACAAAAAAGTTTTTGGTTCTTTGCCAAAAACTTTTCCGTCATCTGGTGCAGTGAGAAAATCTGGTCCATGCATCCTCTTCCACTCATGAATGCTCCTTGTACATCCCACACTTTTTCTTTTGTTGTCAACCTCACTCTTTCTATCAAAATTCTCGCATACTGTATGCCAACAGAGCTCAATAGGCTAACGGCCTAATAGCTCGCGCAGTCCAGTTCTTTTCCAATCCTTAGGAGTGTAGCTGCCCTCTAAACATTGGTTGAAGATTTTATGAAGCTACGTGAGTATTACTGGACCGCCAGCCTTAATGTACTCGGCAGCAACATTGTCATAACCCACAGCATTGCCATTCTTTATGTGTTTCGATGCCCTTTTGATTTCTTCCACTGTCATCACCATTTATAAATCCATTGGACACCTCAAAGGAATCCTCGCTCACATTCCCATTACTCTCATGCATTTTTTCAAAAAATTTCTTCTATCTATCTTTTATTATGTTTTCATTCCTAAGCATCTTTCCATTCTTTGACATTATAGCATTCACACTGCCTCTTTTCGTGCCCCTTCCAGACCTTTTAACTTCCTTCCAAAAGACCTTGATATTCTCTTGGAAGTTCTGAGTCAATTTAAGTCCCTCGTCCTTCCTCAAACGCTCCATTGTTTCTTTCACTGTGTTACTTTTCTCTTACATACAATATACAAATCCTTTGCTAGCGTATATCCAATCACATCTCCATTCTTCGTTGCCAAGAGCCAACCACGCTTTTTTCTTTTCATTTACAAGATCTCTAATCTCATCATCCCACTGATGCACCTCCTTTCTTCCTTCCTTGGAAGTCACACGGTCACACGGCACACTTTCTTGGCTGACTCATACAGGCTCTCTTTGATGTGTTTCCATGCACTATCAATATTGAGCTCTTCCACACCCTTCTCATTTAATGTTACAGTGGTTTTTCTTTCAAATTTTTCCCTGGTATCCTTGTCTTGCAATCTTTCGATTTTGATCCTAGTCGGGGCTACCACTGTTTTCCTCTTAGATAGCCACCCATGAAACAGATTCACTCTTGATACTACAAGAAAGTACTACAGTAGCGGACCTCAATCTAGAGTCAACTACAACGAAATCAATCATTGACCTTTCATTTCCTCTTTCCCACGTATATTGGTGGATTCCTTTGTGTTAAAAAAAAATATTGGATACAAAAAGGTTCCATTCCAAACATACTTCAAGCAAACTATCGCCATTTCTATTCGTCTTTCCATCCCCAAACATACCAAGAGCAGATTCAAAGCCATCTCTTCAAGTTCCAACCCACCCATTAAAATCTCCAGCCAAAATTAATCTTTCGCTGTCGCTTTTCACGTCTATGACATCTCTTACACTCATCCAAAACTCATCTTTCACTTCGTCTCTATCCAAGTTTACAGGGGCATAACCTACAATAAGAAATAACCCAGTGATCCCAATTTTGAAACGGATCCACATGAGCCTGGTACTAATGAACCCATATTCTTTCATGCATTCGACCATTCGCGTTGCAACACTTTGCTGCAGAGGCAGACCGAGCATGCAACAACTGCATGCTCGGTCTGCCTCTGGGACTCCTGACCACAGTACGGGCAGACCATTGTGTTCCATCTCTCCACTTCCTTTCTTCATACTCTTACTTACACATAGTACATCTAAACATTTACTCTTCATGCTCTCACACATTTCATTCATCTTCCTTTCCATTCCTCCTCTAATATTCCACACACCAATCCGGCATTCTAGCCTCCTCTTTGCGCCACCGTGGGGACGTGTTTCCTTAACACGGGTAATAATTATTCAGCCCTCATATATAATAATAAAAAATGTATTAATGCATGTTTCAAAGTGAGGTAAAATGCAAACATAATTTTTCGAACATAATAGAAAAGTGCTTATTTGGAACATAAAAGTTCTAGCAAAGTATCATTGACGTATTGTGAGGATTTGCAGTAAGTGTCTAAGCTGCCTATATATTTGAAAAAATTGACCCCCACAACACAATAAAATGGATAGATCAAAACACAATTACTTCAGATTTAAAAAAAAGATTACGTGTTATTTTTTCGATCATTGGACATTAAAAATTCCTAACAAAAATGGATTTTAAAATTGTTTAATGGAAGGGATTATTTTAGGTTATTTTTTATTGAATCAATCCAACATTTTATTTATACTGATTATGTGTGGCTTAAGTGGTTAATTACACTGGGAGAATAAATTTTAGATAGAAATTGGGTGATTTTTTAGAATTTTTTTTTACAAGTTTTTATTCATTTTTATGTCTATATCCGTTGAACTCCTCTGTGACTGATATGCAACTTTTGCTTCTGAAAAGTAGATTGTGTACTTATTTAGAAATGAAATATCTATAATATATTATCCCATAAACCATTTGTTAAATAATAATAATAATGTTTATTCCATTACAATCATTATTTTTAATTGTTTAAATTTTGAGGATTTTTGTTTTCACTTCAGATTGCTCTCAATTTTCCAAAACAAAGGGTATGTTTCCGAATTGGATTGTACTACATTGTAGATATTTCATTTTTTAATAAGTATATGATCTTCTTTTCTATCTCGAACAAACATACACCTGGAAAAGTTGCATGTCAGTCACGGAGGAGGAGTTCTACATAAATAGACATAATGCGCCATTTTGTATTTTTGCAAAAAATTTCCAATAAAATAATAGTTTGATAGGTACCTTAACAGCTTCAGTGCCGGCCCTGTATATTTGCGGGGTACAGTTCGCTTGCGGGGGGCCAGCTCCGCATATCTGCAGACCTCACCTGCTGAGTTTCTATAGGACTGTGTGTGGCTGGCACATAGCGAGACGCATAGCATGTTTGTTGGCCTCCCGCACAAGTGTTATAAATATTTTGGCTATTTTGGAGATTTCGGCTATTTCAGCCGGCAGTGAAGTGGTTAATTAAAAAAAATTACATATTTGCCACCTTATAAAAAAATCACAACATTTTTATCTAAATCTTATTCTTCCAGAATGGTGGAACCACTTAAACTGTGAATTTATGATAAGACATTGGCGTAGAAATGTTAAAAATTAGATTAATAAAAAATATCAAGAATAAGAGCTGAAATTTTTAATAAGGATTCAATGCCTACAAATGTAAAATGTTTATTTTTGGTAGTTAGATCTATTCCATTTTTACTGTTTGTCTTATTTCTGCAACACTGTTTTATTTCCTTATAAAAATGGGATATTTAAATTGAGAAAATCAAATTTACTGTTAACTTTCATTGTACAACCAATATTGGTCGTCACTTAGCTCTACTGATAACATAATTTTTACATGAATTTTATGTTTATATCATACTTTATATTAATCGTCTGTATCAAAGAGTTTATCTTTATTATAAAAGTAAAAAGTACCTATTTGGAAAGCCAAATAAAAAAAAACAAAATCACAGATATGGTACAGATAAATAATAAATCTTTCTTAAGAACTTCATTTATCTTCTGATCACGTAATTTATGTTATAATTTTTAAATTAGAATTAAGTAAAACTATATAGAATAAAAAATAAGTAAAAATTACAGCAGTCCAGTATTAAATTTATATTAACATCCGAGATGTACAAAATTTGGTCTAAACAATTTATTAATTATGCATCAGGACAATGTTTAACAATACATTTTATTTTTGAGGCAATAAGTGAAATAAAACCAGACTGTATATTGAATTACCAACAAAAAATAAAGCTGATGTTATTAAACCTCATACATACAACCCATGTGTGGAATATGAATGGATTATTAATTAATTATGTATGTTTTATTATCAGTACATTCAAAACTCGCTCCTTTTAACTTTACGAAACTAGTTAATATCTTAGTTTTGCTAATTAACCATAATTTATGACAAAAATTTATAAATAATTTATAAAACAAAAATTTGGTAAACAACTTAAATTATAATATATCCTATAATTAGTGTTATCTTCCAAAAGTCCATACCACAGTTAAATACTAATGACACTAAATTAAATTAAACATTCGACTAACCAACTATATAATTTCATTGATCACTAAGAATAGTTTCCGCTTGTTCGGCCTTAACTTCCCCCATTGCTGCCATGGCTTTAGTGAGAGCTGTGGCATCCTTCAGACTCAACACCTGCAACACTTGTGGCTCAGTTCCCGCGGGACCTTGAATCATCATCTGCGTCATTCCGGGGCCCATAGATATTGTATCCATTGGTTCTCCATTTGAGTCCACCTAGATTTTAATATTTTTCTAAATTAAACAAGTTTACATAGAACCCAACTTTTGCGGGGTATGCTTCTCAGGTATCTGCAAGCCTCCATCTGTTTAAGAACTAAGCAATTGAATGCAAATCTTGATTTGGATTTGGATTCAGTAAAAAAAATATGCGCAACTATATTCCATTGTGTTACAACTATCGTTTATCATCGTCTATTTTGTCACAACTATGTCTTTATATGTAAATAATATTTATAATACTTTATTCAGCTTGAACCAAATATTATTGATTCAGAGTTTTGTTTGTTGAATGCGAATTTTACATCAATTCTGCACAAAATCTAACTAAAATTGCATGCATAAACAAATAAAATAACTCGATATGGCAAATAATATTTATTTTACAGACAGCTATGAAACAAAAAAATGTACAAATAACAACTACAAAACACAACATATCTCATATCATACAAAACTATAAACTTTGGCTTTAAATTAATAAAAAGTATAAACAAATAATATAAAAGCAATCAACTAAAAAGTGAGATTGCCTGATTTACTGTGTTATGTAACATGACTGTGAAGCAACATAATACATTTTACTGCGGAAAAAAGGTCATAAAATTTATTTGAATTTACATAAAATTTACTAAACAAAATTTGATGTTGACATTTGCGAAGAACGCCTTAGGAATAGGATTTAGAAAAACTTGTTTACGCAAAATAATATTTATAGATGTATGATTTTTAATTAACTTTGAAAAAAAATCAAATTTAAAACTCAAAATGTCTAGCTCAGACTGCCAAATTTTACCAAGCAATTAAGAAAAGGGTAGAGACTCAATAAGCAGCGTACTATATAAATTATGACAAATTTAGTGAGAACAATAAATAAAAATAGCTAAGGCACATATTGCCCATTTTATAAATGAAATAAAATTGGCTTGTTAATAAATAAATCCTGTCAACATCAAACTTCATAATGTAAATTTAACTGTACTTCACATTGTACCAAATAAAGAAATCAATATTTTTTTGGGAAGGGACATATTAATTGACTATCATCAACAAATTACAATAATACATGTTGCATATTAAGAATGTTGCTCCAATGTGCAAAATGAAGTTTATAAAAAGTTTAGGAACAAATAATTACAAATAAGTTACAATACTATTATAATATACAATATTAACATTTTAACACGCCTCACCGTTTTCATGAGATCTTAAGTTATAATTGTCTCAAGATTATTTTTAGAGAACAATAACGGTAAAGATAGTTTCTGTGGTAAACGTCCCCACAAACACTCTTCACCTGTACCCATTGTACCAAAGGTGGAGAATAAATATTATTTTACTAAATTAAGAAATTACCCCATACTTTACTACATTTATTGATTAAGCAGCACAGTGTGTGAATGAAGGTGCAAGATATTAGTGATTTAAGTGCACTCCAGGCACAACCAACCATAAATTATTTATGGACATACATTTACTGGGATACATTACATATATATTTTTTTCCATTAAGATCAATAATAAGGCATAAATTGAGGGAGAAAAGATAAACAATTTCTAATTTTTTACCCACGGTGACAATTTCATTTTCATTAACATTTCATATAAGCCTGCAGAACAAATCAGAGGAAACTACTGCCATGTTTTATATGCACAGTATTGAAATTTAATGTCACGCACATGATGACCATGCGATTTAAAAATAATTAAATATGGTGAAATCATTGCTCAAATGAAATACATCAAATAGAGGAAAAAAACATAATTTGCATAAAAACACAAATTTAAATATACTATACATACACAAGACTCACAATGAAAGTCGTGCAAAAGTCACACTTTTTCTTCATTAAAATAAATCATTTGAAGAAACTGATAAAGGTGTTGCAATAATTAATATGGTATATTTTTTTTACATACTAACTAAAATTTAAAATTTGAATACAGCAAATAAATATACTTTCAAATGATAATAAAAAAAACAAATAAATAAATTCTGTAATAAAAATGCATATTGATTTAAAATATAGGCTACTGGGTGTTACCATTAACTAAAGTACCATAACTAAATAATGGCCACTCTGAACATGTTCAGAAAATAAATAAAAAAAAACATTAACACACCCAAGTTTAAACAGAGTGCACATTTTTAATTTGTTATATGCTGCTTTTAATATTATAATAATTATATCACATTTATAATATGGTGCTAATAAGCTTGACTTTTATATCAATCACTGGAAATAATAAACATATTACAACAATACTTATTATTATTCTCTCTTTTTCAATGACTGGTAAATCAAAGATGAAAAATATTACAGTAATACAAAAAAGTTGTTTTAAAATAACAACATATTGTCTTCCCGCACTATCAAATGCACTAGTTGGATGCACACATCATTTGAATATACTGGGTCTTCCACATACACACACACCAATAAACATGTGATACACAATAGTATTTTCATTTCAAAGTGTGAATTTCACTTCACCTGACTGAGAGTGTGAATTTTAACACTTTGCTTTAACCCTTGGTGCGAGGGGGCTTTAATTTTGATACTATTATACATACATATGTAAAGTATTTTATATTAATCCTACACAGATCATTACACGTCAGGGTGGGGTCCATACTCGTGTAAGGTGGTTGAATTGAAAGTGTGAATTTTGATAATGCATACATGAGCTGGTATAGTGACATCTTACTAGGGAAATTATATTCGTTTCCGAACTGTCAAAATTAAATTTGACAGATTGACATCCGTTTCGTAAAAATCTATGCTTTAACAAACTTTTATTTTAAACCAACTTGAAACAACCGGGCCTTTATTTAAGTTATTGCGTGAAAAATATTCTTACTGCGTTATTCATTTCTTCTGTGTATATCCACATTATATACCTGTATACCGGATATTATTAAAATAGTTATGCTGAAGTGTTGAAAGTTTCAGCTGCACCAATTCTTCATTATATTATATATAACAAGATTCTAATGTCGCATGGACCTTGTTTTTCAAATTTTCTTTTGCGTTGTGTGTCTCATTCCACACTAGTCTAGTCCAAAGTCACTACAAAGCGATAGTACTTCTAATTTTTATCCTTTGAGCGAAAGCATATTCTCTATTCTGCGGCGATAGTGTTCTGTCTCTCGAACTGTCACACTTCTGGACTCTGGGCTTTGATATTCAATGATTATTAATTAATTATTTTTAAAATTTTAATCACCAACACTTACGATATTCTGGATCATTTT
Source organism: Agrypnia vestita (assembly GCA_016648135.1). Classification (NCBI taxonomy): domain Eukaryota; kingdom Metazoa; phylum Arthropoda; class Insecta; order Trichoptera; family Phryganeidae; genus Agrypnia; species Agrypnia vestita. The sequence goes on along the minus strand of JADDOH010002607.1, from coordinate 27,254 downwards.
ATAATTCAAAAGACAGTCGGTTAAACTCATCAAATGATTGGGTACTTATATTTTTAGGTTATAATTTTTGTCATTATCGAATAAATAAACTAAGAATAAATTCAGTTAAGTGTCGTAATGTACATTTCAGGCATATATTTTCTTTTTAGCGACAAAGTAGAGAGCCACTTTGTTACAAATGAAACATGGCAGAGTTCATGTTGTTTCTAATTATAATCAAAAATAACATCCGATAGGTACATGAACCTCTCAAGTTTCAGCTTCATTACTGAAACTGATGAACCCAATCTAACTTCCGTAGTTTGTAGGCAAATTACTCGAGGCGAAGCAAAAAAATAAAAGTCATGTCAAACTAACTTAATTACTACATATTATTTTGTGGTTATTAATTATTTATTCTAAAGATTCTTAGAATATGCAATTATTGACCATTTTGTTTTTATTTTATTCTTAAATTACTTGAAGATATTCCTATCAATACTAGGTACTTTTTGAAGAAAACAAAGACACATAACAAAAAGTGATTACGGATCTATATCACAGTGAACGAGAATCAAACAAGATATCCACATATCGAATTAAATCATTTACCTATGAAATTTAATCTGGATTTTGCAATTCCACAGGGGAATATTATCAGATCCATCTTATTTTTAATTTATGTAAACCAAGTGTTTAAATTATGTGAGAAAAAGAGAGCATTTGCTGATGACATTGCAATAATTCTTTAGAACAAAACATGCGATGATATTACTATTGCAGCTAATCACAATATAAATGCAATCAAAGAATGATTTGATGACAATCTTTTCTCACTTAATTCAGAAAAAAAATATTGTTTCTTTAATATTACAGGACGATGTACCTGTAGATCTAATTAAAATAACAATTCATTGCTAAAATTGTACTAATGATATCGCATTTAATAAAGAATCTATTAGTCATAAACCGAAATCTAATAACAAATATTTAAGAATAATAATTGTCAAATATTTTAAATTGACATTTTAAGACTTTAAAAAGATGCGTTATTTTGCCGCTAACCTCCACAGAATAGACTAACCTCCGCGCCGCAAGCGAGTTGTTTTCGCCGCTGCGTTATTTTGCCGCTAAGTGCGCGAAATACGATTCAAAATCCTTTGTTACAACACTTCGGTGCGACATTATGCCGCAGCGTTTTTTCGCTGTGCGGCGAAAAATTCGTAGTACGCGCCTAGCCATATTGTCTATGCTTTTATAAATGCGTGCATTCTTGGACAAAATATATTATCAGAGATAATGTGTAGTGAATCTGTAAATTCATTAATTGACATAATTTCACTGCCCCCACTCTGCCCGACCGGGTAAAATACATTTCTACTAGTGAAAGTATAGTATCACTGGAAATATAAATTCGCTGTAACAAACTCATAGTTAGATAGTTAATGTATTCATTACCTAAATTTAACACTTTTTATACATTCACCTTAGCAGATTCTTTAACTCATGAATTTTCTATAAGGGCAGTTCTTGAAATTGATTTGAAGTTGAGGTGGAAAGATTCCTACTGTGTATGTAGTTTATTTATTTCATAAAATCTGTGGTTAGGCAAGCGCCGTAACATATTAACACTCTTCTGGTTTGTGTCTTCTGGGGTATTATGTTGTGTTTTTATGATCTTTCTGGCTGACATTTCGGATCCCATTGCAGGGTTCATCCCCTTTTAGGCCGTTATGCGCATACGCACGATACGCGCGAAAGAACATACAGAAGCTGAGTGCAAAGGCATCGCCTTTCTACCTTTAAGAGTAACGGAGAGATTTGCTGGAGCTCTCAAGAAAACAGATACATATAACAACGGTTTTAGGAACCAACTCAAAAATGAAGGACCTGTTGAGATCAGCCAATGATGGAGATCGCTTAGAAACAGATGGTGTACTTCCAAGACTGCGATAAAGTATATGCAGATAAATGGCGGGTACAATTTCCAAAAGGGTTGACGAGCACAAATGGCCATGCAAACTTGGCCAGCCAGGAAAATCAGTACTGGCTGAGCATTTTCTGGATACCGGCTATCATTTTGCATTCAAACTGAATATCTTTGGAATGTCTAAGAGTCACCATGCATGTCTTCTTAAGGAGGCACTCGAAATCTACAAGCACCCGATAAATACTAATAGAGATGATGGTCTCAAATCTAAAAAAATCATATATATGTATACTATATGTATCCGGCACTTCAAGTCACGCCTACCGGGAAGACCATCGAAAAGATGGAGGGATATCCGAACCTCATCATCCGAGGCGTAGTGTAGTTTTCTGTAGCATAGATCAACAGATCTACAAAAAAGAAGATAAAAATGTCCTTAGGTTTTCACGGCCGTTCAGAATCTTCTGTGTATAGTTTTCTGGGATATTCTGCCGTGTATATGTGACCTCTCTGGCCAACGTTTCGGATCCCATTGCAGGGTCCATCATCAGGGCTAATATGTTAGCCCTGATGATGGACCCTTCAATGGGATCCGAAACGTTGGCCAGAGAGGTCACATATACACGGCAGAATATCCCAGAAAACTATACACAGAAAAAAGAAGATGTATCTGGCATTTCAAAAGTCAATCTCGTCGCAGATTCTGATACGGTATTGCCACATAACATATAAACACAGAAACACCCTGCTTTCGACATGGTATTGCTAGTCAATATTTAACACAACGTTTCACCTGCTTTCGACACAGTATTGCAAGTTGATTCTTAACCACAACACCCACACTCACAACAACGCATCAGCCCTGATGATGGACCCTGAAATGGGATCCGAAACGTCAGCCAGAAAGGTTGTAAAAACCCGGCATAATACCACAGAAGACACAAACCGGAAGATTCTGAGCAGCCGTGAAAACCTAAGAACATTCTTATATTAACACTCATTGACTTCCAAAATGTATATGCAAGTCAACTTTTCAATACCTAATCAGAATCTGGCACCTGTATGGGGATCGATTTTCAACTATCACAAATTATTATCAGTATTATTTTGATAAAATATGGGTAAAAGTTTATTTTCTTCCCCAAACGCACAGACCTAATTAAAAATCTCTCATTTATATTATTTAAAAAATTGGTAAATATTACAATAAAAATAAGTGATCATTTTTCAGAAAATTTTTATGTATGTAGAAAGGTGGGGAACCATTTATTACGAACCGTTTATTGACTTTTATAGAAGTTTTTTATAAAAGGTATGAATGCATATCAATGAATTTTGATTGATGAATGTTAGTAAGAATTAGAAAAGCACATTTTTAAATATACTTGGGAAATTGGAAAAGTTGGTTTGCTGATGCTGATAAAAGATTTGAACTATTTGTAAAATGTTGGCTGATAAATGAAACGCAATAATCTAACCTCACCAGTTGAATGAGATTTCTCAAAAGCTACACTATCACATATTTTGGACGTGTGATTGATACAAAGCACTAATTTGTTTATGACCAATATTGTGACATTACCGAGATATAATACACTGTATATTATAGTTTTAATTATTTTCTGATTAAAGGTAAAAAAAAAAACGAGTTAAATTATATCTCATTCTTAATTCATTCACACACAACAACTAATGATTTCAATCACTTTTAATACTTTAGTTAGGAAAAGGCATTGAATATGGGTAAATATATGTATGTACAGTGAAACTCTCTTAATACGTTTTTCAAGGGACCAGCAAATAAAAACTTAGTAGGCGTGAAAACCTATTAACAGTGATTTCAATATTTTCATAAATTATTTACACTTTTTAATTTTGTGTTTTAATTATATTTTCGTTTATATAATATGACAATTTAAGGACATTTAAATTTTAAAAATTAAGTAGGTAAATATATACATTCGTAAAATATTACCTATGTAAATACATAGTACCTGAGGGTTAGAAAACAATAAAAACCACCAAAACTATAAAATAAATTAGCACTGTCAAAAATTTAAATATAAAAGGTGTATATTGACAAATTAAATATGAAAAAAAAATGCAAAAAGCTACTTGTATCTACTTTCTCTGGTTTGGTAAAGATTGCACATTTATAAAAAATAACCATTTGTAAATAGTATTCTATTTAACTTCATTTAAAAAATTTATCCCTTTTGATGATTTCTACATAATTTATGTGTACATTCAACATATCGCCTTGAGCAACGTCCTTTTATTACTCCCTTTATATTAACTCGTGGCGTCTGCTTGCCGTCGAAAAAACTTTGGATCGATTTTTGACCCTTTTCCCGTGATCCAATCAAGCTGAAACTTTGCAAGCAGACTCGTGGCGACGATCAAGAAGATCTATCAAATTTTCGTTAAAAAACAATAATAATTATAGTATAATTTCGGATTTTTAGAAATTTTAATGGTTTTTTCAAATCGGAATCTTTACAAAAGGTTGATTACTACCAACGGCGCCGGCGGCCCGATAAAGTCACGGAATATTTAAAATTTGAAATACTCCGTCGGTAGGTATAATAGGTACTTCACTACGAATTTCGAAAATTTATGACAATTGGTTCACAGATGACAGCACACTTCGATTTTTTGGGAAGAAATCAAATAATAAACAGATATTTTTAGAGATTTTTGACATAGATATTTGTCTAGACATGTTTCTTTTTCAGTTAATCAATTATTACATGATGGTAAACTTAATTTACAAAGAAAGGGAATAAAATAAAAACTTGGTTTTTATGGGTTAGTTTTTTGTGATTAATTATGATTTTCTTTATTTTAATTACGTTTTATTTCAGACTACCTTAATATTTTCCCGGGCGCAAAGAAAATTCGTGGTATTTTTTATTGCTAAATTAAATAAATTTTTGTAACTCGTTAAGGTCGGCGCCACACTACGCGTTTTTTCCGTCGCGTCAAATCCGCAACCGAATTTAGCCGTCACATACCTATTATATTCCGCGGCGCGGCGGACTGCGCGGAGAATAAACACACGTGCGGACAATCTGTCAAATGTGGCGCGTTGCAATCAAAAACACGAGACGCGACGTCACCGATTTTATGTTGACGTAAGTTACGCGGGCGGGGAACTGAACAGGCGCTGAAACGAGCGTTCCATCGGCGGCGGAACGATTGATGATCGCGTAGTAGCGGCGTTCCGCGGCGTCAAAGACGCGACGGAAGATACACCTAGTGTGACGCCGGCCTTAGAAAACAATAGGAGATATTACGTAATTAATATTGCCAATTGTTTCCTCGAAGAAATACAACCAAAATGAAAACAGTTTCGTTTAGGCGAATTTATTTTGCGCCGACGTTGATTGATTTTGAAAAAAATATCGTAAATAATCGCCGGATGAATTTATTTATTAAATATTATTTTATTAGCCTATTCAAATATTACAGGGTTTTTTTCAGCGGCTAGAACATTTGTGACGCCGCCAAACCCACTTAATTTTCATTGCGCCCATTTTTCGTTTTTAGAAATGTTGAACATAATTTCGTCTTCCGAAAAACGTATTATGAAGATTTATTTGTATGAAAAAATTGAGTTCGGCTATAAATATTTTCACGACTTAGGCGAGAAACGAACATAAGCGGGAAACGTATTAAGCCTAAAAAAAATATGGGATTTGTATGGGACTTTTTCGGGACCGCAGAATTTAAACTTATTTAGCGGGAAAACTTATTAAAAGTGAATTTATTAAGCGAGTTTCACTGTATATATTTTTTTACTAAATGTGACTCATCTTGAACCATTTGTTTTCACATCTGGGACATGAATTTTGACTTTTCGGGAAGACAATAATGTAATGTTAAATTGATCATGGTAACACTAACGGGAGTGCAACTAATGAAAAACTAAAAAAAATACATATAGGTATCCTATTTAAAAACATAAATGTAAATTCCACTGTTGACAATGTAAATTCCAATGACTTGTATTAAAGTATTAGTGAAATAAAGAAATCTGGCGACAGCTGGTTCGAATGTGGTGAAAAATATAAATTAAAAAGTAATTTGACAAAACAAGAGGTAGAAGTCGGGCAATGGGGCTAGCTTAAGATAGCAGTATCGGAATCAATCTCCATCTTCACCGCTTTGGGATTGCCACTGACATCGATGATGATGTTGCCATCGCTATAGAGGAGGGTGGGCTGACGGGAACTATTGGGAGATACCTGCACGACGGGCGTAACACACACGGTGCCATCGCTTCCTGCGTGGATCTGCTGAATGTTGGCCACCATAGTTTGATACATGCTGGCGGATACGGGCACCGAGATCACGTTGCTCACAGACACGGGGAATCCTGTGGAGACACTTTACATTCAATTTTTCATTCTACCAGGAAATCTCAAGTCATATTTCCACAGGAAATACAGTTAATGAAGTACGCTGTATTTAAACTGAATTTCCAGGAGAATGTCATTAAAATAATTGTTGACAAATGATTGCGTGGTTTAGAGATATAAACACAATCACAATTAATTTTGCATATCATGACATCAAATAACATATGTCTTTCTCGTATTATTTGATAATACATTTTTTAAATATGTTTTTAGGCTGGGATAAAAGCTACCATATTAACTTAATAATTAAGATGTCAAGCACTTTATTACGGGTTCATTGCAAAATAACATACGGGGTTTTGATGTTCAGGATGCAAAACGGCCTTCTTTTGCTGATGTGCCGACTTCAGAGAGAAACAGCAAAATGTATTAGATTACCGTGTCCATCTTCTCCGGTAATGATGATTTGACCTTCTTGAGAGAGTGCTTCAGTAACACTACTGATATCTACTGGCATCCCATCTGCCCCTTCCAATGTCTGCACTGTGTGAACTCCATCAGGTCCTCCAGTGTGGATCTAGCATGATGGAAAACATCATGTTAATATTTAAACACGCATTCATTCATAGTTGTGGGTTATAAATTAAATAAAATTCCCATATAAGTATTTTCCAAGTAATTTTCTTTTTTCATTTGCTATATCTTTAGGTAAATAAATAACAGAACCCAGATTTTACCTATTGGATTTTATTTTCTCACAATCATATAATCCAATTATCAAAGATACATGATACAGTCCTCACAATGTATGCACTTTCCGCATATGAAATTTCAAGTATCAGATATAAACGCCAATTATATATTATACTTCAAATGTATTTTCTAATTCAAAAATGTTTGTAATCAAACCGAGGGATACAAAATAGGATTTTAAGCTTTTTATACACGGAATCCCTAAATACATTTTTGCCAACTGTTTGTTCAATATTTATTGTTGAGGAAGAAGTTTTTTTAAACCAAAACAATAACCAACACCATTTTAACAAACTATGAATTCGTGATTTTTATCATTTAACAAACTATGATATATGATATATATATGTATATATTTAGACAAATTCAAAAATAACAATCATAACTCATGAAACATAAAAAGAAAACCAAAACGGAACTGACAATATATAAAAGTTGGTAAAAATTCATGAAGTTTTTAAAGTAAACAATCATAAATGCTCGAAGATTAGCAATGAGTTTTTATAACTGATTTATTTTTGTATTTTGAATATTGAGAAATATCAAAAGCCACATAGAAAAAGAGAATATATTGCGGAAGCTGACAGGGAAGGCTTAAGGCTGGACATTCAATTTACAACTTTGAAATTCGAGGTATTCCGTAATTTGATTGTGCTCTTTCAAGACGAGTGTGACAATTGAATGTAGTTATGCAAAAAAATGCCAGGCCACAATATTGGTAAAATGAGGTATTGATGTCATCGCACGGAGTAAGGTCAATTCTATATTCTACTAAAACCAGCCAAGCCGCTTTCATACAAAAATTCACAGTAATCGCCTTCCGAAATATTTATTCATCGCCAAAACAACATCATTTAAAATCTGCAGAAAGCGCCTACGCCACTTAAAACACTTTTAATATGACTATTCCTCAAAACGTATTCACCAGAAAACAGTTACAGTGAAACTCTCTTAACCTGTCTAGGGCCAAAAAAAAATCCATCAACATAAATCACGTAAGGCCATAGATTTTCTGAATATTTTGTGATATTTCTTTTTACAAAAATATCATGAAAACATGCGTATATTAAAAAAAAACACACACATTCATATTATTTTATCGTAATTGTCGTAATGCAATGATTTTTTTAACATATAAGTAAAAAAAAATTTTTTTTTCAATTCCAATAATGTTGCCAGCGCAACATTATACGAAAAATAATTATTTATTTTTATTTGTGTATTAGAGACAATATTACTTTTTTTTATTTGATGCCTACCTAATAATCTTCTTCTGTGTGGTATATTTTGTTGCACGGCACACAACGGAACATTGCACTCATAACACATAAATATGATACACTTTCACACACACACATATTTCAAATAAACGCAACGTAATTGCGTGTATTTTTGTTAATAAATACCTGTTAGTATTCAATTGAATCATAAACCAACAAAAATCAACAAATATTGCAAAACATATTGTATATATTTGTGTATACATTTACAAATAAATCGAAAATCGAAAAAAAAAAAAAACATATTTCCCGTGCACTTTGTGCGTGACCTTGAATGACGGAATATTTGAATTTCGATTGCACAACACGCGTGCCGGGCGCCATCTACAACTTTCCTGATTTTGACGGCAGAAAAACTTCTGTTTTGATTGTTGATTTAAAATATAATCGGTGATGTTTTTGGGTTGAAAATGGAACGACAGGTCACAACGGGATTTCTCTACTGGGAAAAAATCACATTTTTCAAATTCGATACGTGGCCGTCGAGAAATAATTAATTTTGTGCCGTCGCATATATCCGACGTTGCACCCTGGCCCCTGTCATTCTCCCTCGCACAGGTCCGACGTGGCCCCACACTCATTAAAACGTTTTTCAAGGGACCAGCAAATAAAAACTTATTAGGCGTGAAAACATATTAACAGTGATTTAAATATTTTCATATATATTATTTACACTTTCTAATTTTGTGTTTTAATTGAATTTTCGTTTATTTAATATAATAATTTAAGGACATTTTATTTTAAAAAATTAACTAGGTAAATATATACATATGTAAAATATTACCTATGTGAATAAGTACCTTGAGGGTCAGAAAACAATAAAAATCACCAAAAAAATAAAAATTTTAGCACTGTCAAAAAATATTTTATTAACCTTTTGACTGCTAATTAAATGTATATGAAAAATACCCCCTGCACGGGCCTCTTTTCGAAAGTCGTAATTCGACGACCTAACACCAATTTTAAAACGACATTTAGACATAGACAGATGCCTCCTGTGTATGATTTATTATTTGAAAATACTTTTCAGATAATGCTGTTAATATAAACAGTCACTTGAGATGTTTAAATCCTTAAGATAACGTAAATATTGACTGAACAAAATAATAGCTCTGTAAAAAAGGCATTTGACTCATGAACATGCGTTAGCGCTGCCACAGGCGACAAATATAAACAGATCGTTCATTTCGGTACCTCGCTCAGTCAGATGCTGCGCCGATATCTTCAATGTGCACTTATAATAGTATTTTTTTTCAATGTTTCTTAAATATGTTTGAAAATAATGTTAAAGGTCTCATTAAGTAATTTGGAAAATATAATCACAGATTTACGATTTATTTATCTTAATGTTTTAGAATAGATAAATTATAGATAAATAAACAATTGAAGGCAGGTTGCCGTGAATATATTATAAACAGAGAAATAAATCTAAAGTGAAGCTCACTATGAATGAAAGACCTTATTCTTATTACTCACCCGTGCTAATGGGATTTAGAGAACTGCGTTGATCTTCTATATTACACTCGTGTTTTTTTGATATTTAGGTACACAAACATTGAGAACATGTTTTTGAGTTTGGAATAAATACTTAAATACAATATATTTATTGCTAATCTTTTTTTTTTCGTGGTAGATCCTAGAACACGGCCACACACACAATGTCACATTACACTCAGGACACCTTTTTCCTTTTCTTGGAATCTGCACAGACTCGACAGGCTCTACGAAGTTTAGAACATTTTTCTGTTCCCGATATTGGTTCAAGCATGTGTTTCGATATTGTCCTGTTAGTCAGTCTCACAGGCATATTACACGAGGAATGCAGATGAGGCGCTGGTTGTTTGGCCTGTTTTGAAATAGTTGCTAAATAATATTTATTTGCTTCGTCAACTATTTTTGATATACGTCATTATTCAAAAAGTATTTAAAAAAGTCAATTTCCTTCGAAATTTCTGTAAATAAAGTAGATGGGTCTTCATTTTCATCGTTCATTCAAAATTCATCGAATTCGTGAATGATTGGAATAAAGGAACCGCAAGTCCAAGAACCTAATATATTAGTAATGTCACTTTGGTTTGAAGTACTCGGGCCACGGCCTGGAGATTGGCTTGTCCCAGGGGCGTTAATTTCACTCTCACTCACCATCTCAGCATTTGGTATGTCTGTATCATCTTCACTCACTTCCCCAGAAATTGGTAAATACCCATCATCTTCACTTCTACATCAGAGTCAATCTCTAAAAATGATTCCAAAATTTCTTCCTCTCTGAGACTTCGGCCTGCCATTTTGGTGTGTACACAAATAAAATTAAAAATAATTACAGTAACACAACTCCACCGTACCGTTTTTGATCAAACACAATGATCGTCAGAAAACAAAATTGTTTATAACAAAACGCAATTTAGCACAGATATTCCATCGAAGTTATTAATAAATCGAATGAACACTATAATATTATCCGTTTACTTAATTATTGTAAAATAACTTTCTACAAAACTTGATTAATCCTCAGAGTAACGCAAACGAAACTAAAGATATTCCGAATCAACGCACAGGTCTCATGACTGCAGAGGTTACCTCACGCACACTAGAGAACGGGCACCGCGCTCTGCCGGGAATTTCGAATCACTGAACGCAATTTTGTCTCGTCTTCAGTTATAAACAGTTTTATATAAACAAATAAGAATATTTGACTAGATTCTCGAAAGATGTCAGTAGGATACAGATTGGACTGATTTTTGAGGTACTTTTCTGACCATTTTGCCGCCTGGTCGCGAAACAATCGATGGATAAACTCAAGCGCACATATATGTGCGCGTAGCGCTGGGGGCACGGTTTGTTCGCGCACATAAGTGTGCGTCTAGCAGTGATTGGGTTAATAACCATACTAAAAGGAAACCATAAAATAAATTATGTAGTTATGTCCCTACCCATGGGCAAACCTTAATTTTAAAAGAAATTATATAAGGTATCTAAATTACCATTGGAAAAAAAATACCTATCTTAAACTAATAATAATATTATTAAAGAAAAAATCAATCAGAATTGAAATATAAATCGGTGTATATCGACAAAACAAAAACCTCAAGTATCTACTTTCCCTGACTTGGTAAAGATTGCACATTTGTAAAAAATAACCATTTGTAAATAGTATTCTACTTGACTTCATTTTAAAAATTTATCCCTTTTGATGATTTTTACATAATTTAGGTGAACATTACCAATACAATACCAGTTTGTACAAAGATTTGGATATATTTAAAATATTGTGTGAATTATTTGCAAGATAAAAAAGTAGTGATGCCAATGTTAATTTACTACTCGAGTAACTCGAGTCACACTACCAGCAAGTTAACTCGATAAATAAACAGTTATATATAAAGCACATTGCGAGTTTGAAATTCGACTAAAATTGAATTTCGTTAAGATCGTGCTCATTACGCAAAACGCGCCTGACACTTCATCTCTATCCAATATTCATTCAAACATTCTAATGTGTTAAATTTGACATATTTATTGCTACAATGAAACGTAATGAGAGTAAGAGAGACAATATATTTATTGTCAATGCGTCAACAATTGATATATATGGAAACACCTGAAAAAAGAGAATCGATCAAATGCGTATGTCAAAATGCTTGTGTGTGTGAGTTGTTTATTATTTTTATTATTTTCGTCTAGAATTTAAAGGACATATTTCTGCAACTCTTTTAAAATCATTTGATCTTTTATGATAATCGAAAAATGACTCTCGTCTGTGTCATTTTGAAAAATGATGTCGCATAAGCACATTTAGATATTATTTTAACTCCTGACTGAAATATCAATATACTTGTGAATTGAACTGAATTTTAATTATATATAGAATTTAAATAAACATTAATATTACTACAATATGTATTGTATAAAAAAATTACACAAACATTTTAGTGGTGTGGTCTTTAATTTGACTTATAATTTATGTGCAATTTCCACACTAGTATTCGCGAAGTCAGCGAGGCCGACAAGGTGTTGGATAATGAAATAATGCAAATTGGACAAGGAATTGGATAATGAAGTAATGCAAATAAAGACAATAAACAGCAAATCCATAATAAATCATTAAAAACCTTATTATATGCGATAAATCAATTGTTTTCGATAGTATAATATAATATTTTGTGTTCCGTCTCGACGCCTGGAATCCATTATGAGAGAACAGCCTGCTGTTTCGGCACTTATACACGCGTTCCTACCCCCTTTGATTCCCTGTTTGCGACAATTTATTCCCGCTGGTATCCCTGTTTCCGGTTACGTCGGCGCAACAGTTTTTCTTTCATATAACGTCGTTGTTTCGCGCCATTTGCACGCGTTTAGACACGCCAACTTTTGTTGTGATTTGTTTGTGTTTCTATTGCAACCTACCCCCTTAATTTTTGATCCCTAGGTTAACAAACATTAGACTATACAAATTTTTAACATAGTGCGACAGGACGTTGATATTTTAGTGTAAATCCCGTGAATTTCGTCAAACGATTTGTTAACAAGATGGCGGACGAGCAAGCTCCTTCGCCGGTATCCTCGAATGACGGATCTTCTTTCGAAGAACCGAGTCGAAAGAGACGCCGCGTAGCATACGACCCGCGTGTAGACCACCTGCTAAAACAGGTGACTGCTCTGACGGAGGCCTTGTTAGCGGGCGGCGCGGCTCCTGCATCAACAACGCCGCCAACGCCGGAACACGTGGCCGCGAGCGAGCCCAGCGTGGAGGACGCGAATGCGTCCTTTATTCAGCCGCCGCCGAGCCTCAGAAGGGCGAAGAATACGCTGGAGTTCGGCAAGCTCAGCACGGTCGTGAAGGAGCCGCCAGTACCGAGAGCGGACCCGAAGCGGATCGAACAGATCTCGAAGTTGCAACACTTCGATTCCGACGAGTGGTCAGGCGTTCGCTATGCGGAAACGCAGAGAACCTACGCGGCGACTCCCACATTTGTGGAATTGTCGGTGAACGACGACTTGAGAAGGGTCGATAACGCGCCGACCCATACTGGCTTGCTGGAAAGATCGCTCGCCGCGCTTTCAAACGCCTTGCTCGCCCAGAGACCCTGAGAGACGGGATGCAATCGCTGGTGAATTGGGCATCCGAACCCGGCACGGATCTGTCCGCTTCGGCTCTCTTCGAGCGGATTCAGTCGATGTTCACCAGCGATGCTCCGTACAATAAGATTTCGGACGACATCCTGCAGATTGTGTGCGGCAGACGGGCAGAGTGTATACTGAACCGGAGAAAGGCCATATTGGAGGGCTTCAAAGACCCTTTCGTGCGAGAAGGTGCGGCCAAAATCCCTCCAAGCTCGGGATACTTGTTCAATAGGGAAGAGCTATCGGCGTATATCCTAAAGAACGGGGGGCCAGGAGAAGGTGATGGTCTCGCCCGCAACCCGAAACCTGGCCCAACCGTCAACATCTCAGCCCCAGCCGTCAACTTCTCGTCGAGCTCCGAACCAGGGATACCTCCAGTCCCGTAAGCCCTTTCTGCCGGAGCCGAGGAACAGGGAGCGAGGCCCAGGGAACCCGAACAGGAGACCGATCCGGAAGGCAGACCACGGCCGAAAACCCGCTGGTGACCGTAGCCGTAGAGGTAGAAGATGACGCGAGGCTGAACAACCAGTTCTGGGGAGGACGCTTGAGGAGGTTCCAAAGCACGTGGAAGGAGTTCGGGGCACCACCTATAGTGCTGAGAATCCTCAAGGGCGCGAGAATCCCCTTTGTGGCCAAACCTCCATTAGTCTTCCCCACCAGGCAGCTGTTGAGCAGCTTCAGCACGAAGGAGTCTCGAGACATGTCGAGTCACATTCAGGCCCAGAAGATGTCAGGCGTGCTGGAAAGAGCAGATCATTCTCCGAGCTTCATCTCAAATCTGTTTCTAACTCCGAAGTCGGACAACTCCCTAAGGCCGATATTCAACCTGAAGGCGTTGAATGCCTTTGTGGAGGCGAAACCCTTCAAGCTGTTCAACCACTTTCGGTTCCCAGACTTCCTCCAGCCCAAAGATTGGTTGGTGAAAATCGACCTAACCCAGGCATACTTTCACCTACCAATAGCGGAATCGCACCGAAAGTTCCTGAGACTGTACTACCAAGGGGAACTTCTCCAGATGACCTGCCTGCCCTTTGGCCTGTCATCAGCCCCAAGAATGTTCGCAACGCTGTCAAACTGGCTAGCGGGACTCTTGCGGAAGAGAGAAATAAGGACCGTAGTCTACCTGGACGACTTCCTTCTGGCCAATCAGTCAAGGGACCTGCTAGCGACCCAGGCAGTAGAGACGGTCAATCTGTTCCAGCATCTGGGTTGGTGCATCAACCGCGACAAGTGTGTCCTTATACCTACCCAAAAGCTGGAGTTTCTGGGCATAACTTGGGACACCGAAGCCAACCAGAAATCCCTCTCGGACCGCAAGTGCTCTGGCCTTCGCCAAGTACTGCGCCGCCCGATCGAGGCCGGCAGTTGCTCCCCCAAGCAGGTTCTAGGCCTCTTGGGGAGACTCAACTTCGCAAACTTCGCCACCCCTCGGGGTCGTTTGCATTGCCGAAGACTGCAGAGATTCAGCCGCCAGCTGCAGAGGCACGAGCCATCCAGACAAGTGGAGCTTCCTACCGCGGTTCGGCAAGACCTAGAGTGGTGGTTGGAGGCCGTAGGGGAGTCCTGCCCAATACACGAAGCCCCCTTCTCCCACTTCCTGACTACAGACGCAGCGGACGCAGGTTGGGGCGGCCAGGTGGACGACAAGACGATATCAGGCCAGTGGACCCCAGAGCAGATGCGGTGGCATTCCAACCAGAAAGAAGCCTTCGCTGTTTACGCAGTGATCAGGGATCACGCTTACCTGCTAAGAGGAACGAAGACCCTACTGCAGACAGACAACAAGACAGTAGTGGCTTACATCAACAAGGAGGGGGGGACAAGATCATTGGGCCTTCTGAAGATAACTCGAGACCTCCTAGAGTTTATCGACCAGCAGGAAATATCTCTGACAGCGCAGTACATTCCAGGGAGATACAACGGGATTGCGGACCGACTCTCACGGGGGACACCACTCCCGGAATGGCACCTCCTGGAACCAGCGACAGAGGAAATATTCCGAATATGGGGACGTCCTCAGATCGACCTCTTCGCATCGGCCACCGCCCATGTGGTGCCAAACTACGTGTCGCTAGACTCAACCGATTGCTCGGCCTCCTATCTCAACGCATTCAGTCAGCATTGGGATTACGAGCTGGCCTGGGTATTTCCGCCGCCGAATCTCGTCCCAAGAGTACTGGCGCACTTGAACCTGGCAAGAGGCACCTTTCTCCTAGTTGTGCCAAGATGGGAGAAGACATTCTGGAGGGCCGATCTCAAACAACGAGCAAAGGGAGGGCCAATAAGCGTAAGAGATCTGAAGAGCGTCCTGATCGATACGTCGACAGGGTTTCCCCCACCGAGGGTGTCGGACCTCCAACTGGAAGTTTGGAGAATAGCAGTGGGTGGGAACAGGCTATAGCGGATTGGAGCCAGGAGGAACAGCAGCTGTTCAGATCTGGCTGGAGAGGCTCAACGCTGAACACCTACAAGCCGGCCTGGGATAGGTGGCAGCGATGGTGTACCACGCATTCTGTCCAACCTCATAACCCTCCCCCTGCAACAGTGGCAAGATATCTGGCCAACCTGTTCATCCACGAAGGGCTAGCCCCTCGAACAATATTGGTCCACAAATCGGCAATCGTATCCTTCTGTGGCCCAGCTCTTGATGCAGATAAGATTAGCTCGAACTTCCTCGTCAGGCACGTCCTTAAAGCCATCTCGGTTTCTGGTGGATGCACTGAGAGACCCCCGATCTGGAACCCCCGAGTAGTGGTGGAGTGGCTACGTGAAAACCCGCCAAGGAACAGCCTGTATGACGTGTCAAGGAGGACGGCCATACTACTCATCATGGCATCTGGGCGAAGAGTCCAAGATCTGACACTTCTCAGAGTCACCCCGGACCGATTGATCGACAAAGGAGACTCCATCACGCTATGGCCAGCCTTTGGAGCGAAGACTGACACGGCAAGACACAAACAATCGGGATGGAGGTTGAGCGCATCGGATGAAAGGAACATCAACCCCTTGTTTTGGATCCGAAAGCTGGTCTCACTCTCACAGCCGAGACGAAAGCCGGACATGAAAGAACTATTTGTGACGACAGCAGGTGAAGTAAAGCCAGCTTCACGGACAATAATAGGTGGTTGGATCAAGTCAATCCTAAGAGAGGCTGGAGTGGAAGCAACGCCAGGAAGTGTTCGTTCTGCTGTGGCTTCGTTGAATTGGCTGGAAAACTACCCGATAGAGGAGATCTTGTCAAGGGGAAACTGGCAGAGTGAAATCACCTTCCGAAAATTCTACCAAAGAGAGATAGTAGATAACCCCAAGCAACAATGCCCCCAGAGCTCATTAGCGCCTCTCTTTACGCCAATATAGGCAGTCACATATAACGTCGAACCACTAGGTCACCAGGTGATAACAAACAGATCTCTCATAATGGATTCCAGGCGTCGAGACGGAACACAAAATAAAAGAATTTTACCTTCCATTAAAATTCCTATTTTGTTTCCCTCGACGCCTGGAATCCAGGTAATCCCTACCTGGTGCATTATGAGTCATATGAAAGAAAAACCGTTGCGCCGACGAAACCGGAAACAGGGATACCAGCGGGAATAAATTGTCGCAAACAGGGAATCAGAGGGGGTAGGAACGCGTGTATAAGTGCCGAAACAGCAGGCTGTTCTCTCATAATGGATTCCAGGCGTCGAGGGAAACAAAATAGGAATTTTAATGGAAGGTAAAATTCTTTTATTATTTATTTTAAATATGAAAATGAATGAAATATTTTTATGTATTTGACCTCTTTGCTTGATTATGTAATATCTTCTAAAACTGAGGCTAAATTTTAATTAATTATTGTACATTTTTGATTAAAAAACATAATCTTTTTATACAGCCTACCAATTATGTGACACCATGTAGAAAAAGCACAGAAAATTCAATATACATAACAACAATACATGTTTTATTACAATAATATATGTAGCTCTAAAAAGCAGCAGAATCAAAGGCCTTTTATAAAAGAAATCAAAAGTAAAGCAAATTCAAATATAAAAAATACTTAACTAAAATGTGTACTTAAATCTTTACATTAATAATATGAATTAATATATAATACTTCTAAAATAGTTTATCCTTTTTGGCCTGTGTGATAAAATACTGATTAGTGTGGGCATACTAGCCCAATAAATTATAATAATACCGGAGGTATTAACCTACTGACACCGACATTGATAAATTAAGAGTTGTATCATTTTGAGATTTAAAAAAAATGAAAATGGAATGAATGAATCGACACACACGCTGTAGAAGTGGATGAAATATATCTAGGAAGCAGTAGGAAGCCTTTGGGATGAAAGGATGAATGAAGATAAAAAAAATTATAAACTGTTTCTAGGGTTGTCTGGCATAGGCATACTGAGCAGTGCCTAGGGGCATAATTTTGGGGGGTCGATGCTACCATATTTTTTAAGAGGGAATTTGTGTCAGGAATTTGCACAAATTGTGTCAATATATAAATGGTTTGAAGCAGTCAGGATTGACTGCTTCAAGCCGCGACTGCAAAGTGAACTACAGTCTTCTATTTACCAGTGGCGTGCAGTGGGTATAAACTTAGGTTATGCTGTGACCGACTATATACCTATATTAAAAAAATATATATACGCATATACCTATAAGGGTATATACATTTAAAATATTTTTTAACTATATATAATGAACTATTTTGAGTAGCTTCAATCCACAAAAATAATTGCACTATAAAAGAAGTATTGTAAACAATATTTCCTAAATAAATAAATATTTTATATAGGTATAGCTAATACGGCGAAAAATTTCAATATATTTCGAAGACGATTTATATATAATTAAATCGGGAACAATACTGATTTCAGATATATGTTTCTTTTCACAAAAATAAATCAAACATTTTATGATATGACAGATAACACATGGTATTTATCGTATTCGTATTTACATTTACTATAGAAAATACATAAAATTGCACTGCACGCCACTGCTATTTACATACATATATAGAACCGCTCAAGCAGTAGCGACTGCTCCGGGCGGTCAGCAGCATGGTGATATTTCATTGTGCGGTCAAGGCGTACATTGACTTCTCGAGCTATCGACTGCTCTCGCGCAGTTAATTTTTTCCTATATTACACAATTCATCAAACGAAGATATGACATTCTCAAATAATCAAAAAAAAATTCTTCATGACTTTTAAGTTCCAAAAACAAGTGACGAAACTCTCCATGATGATTACGTAATTTCAATATTGGATGAACCCACAGTTACCCAAAAAGTAGCAGTTGTAAGCCTTCTTCCTCAAAATCCTTGTTGCTACTGATTAAATTGTGACTGATCTAGCAATTGACAATTATCGATGGCAGCTTCGAGCTGTTGACTATGACTGCACAAGCGGTCCATGTATTTTGATCACTGGCTAACTGCTCGAGCAGCTCGTATATGGCCGGCCTAATGGGTTAGGATAATGACTATCAAATGGCTAGTTTGGTATAAAACTGTGAGATCAAAAGAACAAGTTGTAAAGTGGGTAAGAATTGAGGAATTGGAAGGAATAAAGAAACTGTGTATTGAATACCGGTGATATTCTACATGTGATGGGATATACTAACTAATATATAATAACTTTGTTGAAAATTATGGAATAGTAGAGAATCATAAATAAAATGATACATTTAGCGAAAACTCAAAAGTTACCAATAAGCAATAAAAATATATTTAACAATTACCAAAATAAATTCGAGGATCTAAATTTCCACAGTAGTTGTGTGAGGATGATTAAACTTACCTAGAGAGACAGCAGCAGCCGCGGCTGCCGACATCGGGCTGACTTGGCCCGCCACCGATTCGGCCTTGTACACTGCTGGCAGGCTGCGGCCCTTCCAGCCGCCGGTCCCGGAGGAGGCGGACTCCCCGGGAGGAGCGTGGCCGGCGCCTGCTGTGCAGGAACGTCCTTTACATTTCCGCAGCTCCTCTAGCTGGTCGTGCAGGAAGGATCGCTCGTCAGGGGTGAGGTATTTTTCACGATTCTGCGTTTCGAACGGATCTGAAAAATTGTTCATTTTTGTAACTTGATTAATATAAACATATATTTTATTCTTTAAAATTATACACTAAAAAAAATAATTTTTAAAATAGCTACTTCATATAGAGATTATAAGGATGCATATTTTAGTAAAATGACAAAATAGAATTCATAAAAATATACAAATCCAAAATTTTAAGTTCATATGAAAACGTCTGTTTCATTGTACCTATGAAAATTTGATTATACAATACATACATTTATTCAAATTAAGTTTTTGGGTCTTTTTACTCCCTTTATATTAACTCGTGGCGTCTGCTTCGTGCCGTCGAAAAAACTTTGGATCGATTTTTGACCCTTATCCCGTGATCCAATCGAGCTGAAACTTTTCAAGCAGACTTGTGGCGACGATCAAGAAGATCTATCAAATTTTCGTTAAAAAAAAAAAAATTATAGTATAATTTTGGATTTTTAGAAATTTTAATTGTTTTTTCAAATTGGAATCTTTCCAAAAGTTTGATTACCAATGGCGGCCTGATAACGTCACGGAATATTTAAAATTTGAATTATTCCGTCGGTAGGTATAATAGGTACTTCACCACGAATTTCGAAAATTTATGACAATTGGTTCACAGATGACAGCAGACTTAGGTTTTTTGGGAAGAAATCAAATAATAAAGAGATATTTATAGAGATTTTTGTCATTTTCAGTCAATCAATTATTTAATTACATGATGGTAAACTTAATTTACAAAGAAAGGGAGTAAAATAAAAACTTGGTTTTTATGGGTTGGTTTTTTGGGTATAAAATTTTCGAATGTGGAAAATCTCAGAATATTTTGATAGCAGATTTGTTTCTGTGGTTCGCGAATTCGTTGAATGTGATTACATTGAGCTTTTTTACAAAGTAACCAAGCAGTTTTTTGTAGAAGATATAACTAGAATAAAGTCGCAGTGATTAATTTTTATTCAACACCAAACCGGTGATTTGATAATGGTATTGAGTTTAGTGACCAGATCTGAATCAACATACATGTTACCTATATTCTTGCACCTTTCCTTGCAGTTTCTTGGTAGAAGAAAGATGTGACATAAATCTTAAAGAAAGTGTCATGCAACGCATTGAAAATGTTAGGATTTGTTAAAGCCAGGGTTTTTGAAAATACTCGCGTACTGAGAACTCTTAACAACTCCTTGGTGCGAAGTAGACTCGAGAGTGGCTCTATGATTTGGGGGCCACATGAGCTTAAGTACTCACTTATAGTAGAGAAAGTACGAAAAAGGTTTCTAAAATATCTCTGCATGAGAGAGTACGGGCATAATCCTCGGCTTTACCCAACCGAGTTCCTCCAGGGTATGCTTGGCTAACAATTGTTTGGAGACTAGAAGGAATGTGTATCTGATTACGCATTTATATCGATTGTTGGGCGGTATGATCGATAATCCTGAAATTATGCGGAGCATTGGTTTTTATGTTCCTGATAATCATCTGAGAGCGTCAGCACAGATTGTTTCACATTTCAATATACAGGACCAACCTGCTAATGGTTATGCCTGTTGGAGGAGCTACTGCTATGCTGAACAATATTACTCTGGATATTGATCTGTTCCATGTCTCTGAGAGGGTATTCCGAAGCAGGATTCTCCAACACCTTTGATATGAATGAATTTATATACGTTTGGTATTTCATTGTTTGTATATTTTCTCACTTGCTAATAATATTTACGAATTAAACATATGTTTGTAATTTAAATGTTATATTAAAAAAAAAAATTAAATTGAAAATTAAAAAATCGTGTGTGAAATGCATAATACCTATTCGCAGATTGTAGAAAGTGATCAGGCCGGTGACGAACTCGCAGTAGAGGAAGTTGTGCGTGGAATTGATGGTCCTGACACAGGAGTAAGTGTTGTTGTTGGCGTTCATGCAGAAGCAGAACGGTTCCAGCGTCCAGCGCGGTTCCGTTTTCCAGTGGTCCGAGTCGTGGCTGAAGCAGTTCATTCTCTCCGACAAGCATTCCTTCACCAGCTTGGCCTGTTAAGGTTTTCAATAGACAATTGTTGTATTCTAAATTATTTCATTTTATCTTTCAGTTAGGAAATATATGTCTGCAGATACTATATGTTGAACATTAGCTCTGCAGCACTCAAGATTGATTGCACTCTCAGAAGTTGATCGGATAGGATACAATGAGAACATAAATTCAAATACAGTATAGTTCCTGTAATCCGAACCCAGGAGTAAATGTGAATAAATGAAGTCACTTATTCATAGATTGGCTTCTTACTCACTAGTCACTTATTCACAGATAAATTAAAGAAAGTTATTTCGTTTACTACGCCTCATCTGAGTTTGGTTGCAACTGTGTTTACTGCATAAACTATTTAAACAGAAAGAAGGCTGCTATTAAAAGAAAATACCGGATGTTAACCATTGAAGAAAAATCTATTATTTTGGGGAGAGTTGTACAAAGTTAGCAGTGTTAAATTTTATTCTATATAGCATTTACGTTAAAAGGTTCCAGAAAACATCAAACTTCAAATTCTCCGCAAATCCAGCTGTAAAATCTGACTCAGGGGCTTAGGCGTGGGTTATCGGAAACGTTATGGAGGAATGTTCTGAGATAATGGCCAATGATGAAATTGTTGAGAATGCACTGAAAGCATTACAGAAGAAGAAAAATAAATACCTAACACAGTTAAACATAAAGGTGTTATTTTTGGAGAGCGCGGTCGAAAATAATTTAGATCGCCATCAGACTATGCCTTTGCGCCTTTGCGTTATAAAGTATATCGAAACTATGCAGAAGATGGTCGTCGGAAAACAATTTCAGATTTTTTTATATCAAATATGCAAATAAACACATAAATATCTACTGTGCCTTATAACATGTGTATTATTATTAAATAAAAAATTTCTTATTGATGTACACAATATGCATAAAATTTGTTTTATCAAATTTCTTCATCTTAAAAATTCCAGTAATCTGAAGTTTCGTTAAATTGAACCGGCTCGGTTTTTGATTATTCTGATTATAGAGACTATACTGTACATATTTAAATTTTCCCTTACACAAGTTAGATATGTATTATTTCAATGCATTTAGTTTAATTACAATAAATGTAAGCTTTTTATAAAACTAGGTTAAGGGCTAAACCTACACATGTTTCCTTTAGCCGATCTTCACTAAAGTGAAATGTATTTTTTCGAAGCTACGCAGTTCGATAACATTATTGCTCTTACAGAATCCACAACTGTATATAGGATCGTTCAGTATTCTGGAAGATGAGATGAAGTCTTGTCATTTTCACAAACATAAAGACGTACCTAGTTATTATTTATTAGTGCAGAATTATTGAGTAATAAATAACAACAATATTTCTTACCTTTCTTCTGGCTTTTTTCTGTCTCTTCTTAATTCTCTCTTCCTTCAGCCGTCTTCTTTCTTCTCTCGCCAATTCCTCGGCTCTGCTTAATCCTGGCCCTCTTCCGCGAGGCCTGAAAGCAGTCATTCGATAGTATTAATAAATTACAATTTTTAAGTATTCCAAATATTAAGAGTGGGTGTACATATTAAGAACCTACCTGTCCTGTTCGCAATAGCACATGTGTTGGTGTTCATTATCAATATAAAATGGCGGCAGTCTCTCCTGGATTTTGTCCGTGCCCTCCGCTGCGGCATTGTATCCTCCTTCGCTCAACTTCTTTTGCGAATCTCTGAACGTAGAGATATTTATCTTCGCTGGTCCTAAAGCATTCACTATTTTATTACCGTCACTCTTGTCCGCATTGCCGTACCTTCTTCCATCTTCGGTGGCGTTGAAAGTTGAAGGACTCGTTACCACATTACCAAGCTCTGGTTCTGTCGTTATAACTTTAATTGTAACCGAGTATTGAGATCTGTTTTGTGACATTTGATTGCTGAAATCAGTAAAATTTGTGGTTTCGTCATTGTCGATCAAGTCGTCATTTGCGTAGCTCTGCCTTGATTCGTTGCGAAGAGCGTTGTGGTAGAACTTATCCAAGTCCGACTCTGTTTCGTTTGGTGCCACAAAGGTAGGAACAGCTTCGGGGTAACTTGCTGATGTAGATGAAGATGATTTGAGAGTTGTAGGAACATGCGTGGAAGGCGCTAGATCAACATTTTCAATGTGAGAATGAGTTCTGTGTCTTCCATTGTTTCTCGAGTGGTGATGTCTGCTTTGACTTCTTTCAGTCGAAACAGTTTCTGTGGATGATGGTTCAGAACTTGTTAGTTTGGGGCTGTGCACGAGAATTCCAGAATAAGTTTGGTTCCCTTCATTCTTTATTTGTGTTGGTTCTGAAGGGGTTTGCTTATCTACATTCAATTCTTCTCTGTTTCTGTTTCTGGGCTTGCTCCCATTAGCTCTTTTCGGTTGTCTCCCAAGATCCAGGCCATCTTCTTGCAATCTGCTGCGTTCTGTAGACTTTGTAACACTCTGATCTTCAGTTGTGGAGGAGAGTTGTGTTTCTCCGACAAACGCGTCTACTCCAGAAGGAACAGCAAATTCATGTGAACTTTTTGCAGCTTCAAAGTTACCATTTTCATTCATCACATTATTAGAAGAAGGTTGGCTAATTGAGTCAGCTTTGCTTTCTGTCCTCGTTTGATCATCAAAGCCGGGTTCA
Organism: Agrypnia vestita; assembly: GCA_016648135.1. Taxonomy (NCBI): domain Eukaryota; kingdom Metazoa; phylum Arthropoda; class Insecta; order Trichoptera; family Phryganeidae; genus Agrypnia; species Agrypnia vestita. Next base: position 3,140 of record JADDOH010002607.1, on the reverse strand, counting down.
GCTTGTTTATTATTGGGAGCGTTGACGCTAGAGAATATATCAAAAGGTAAATTTTGATTAACGCTCTCCGAATCTGCAGCAGCACCGTCTGGCCTTGTTTCTTTGAGGTGGCGCCGGATTTCCTTCAGATCTTCCAACTTGACCTTTAATTGTCTTATTTCATCTTCTATATATAATCTATTTGCGTGCCACGTCTTTATATCTTTATAAACATCCTTGGAGCAATTGACCTGCCCGTCAGATTCTACTTTGCACTCCAAGTTTGCCGTTCTGTTATTATAAAGGCCTCTTCTCTTTGATTTCAACTGGGTGTCTGTCGATCGTGACCTAACATTTTTCGGACTTCGCCTAATTCGTTTGTGTCTTTCGGCCGGGACGACTTCGATGAGCTGGCGTTCGTAAGAATCGAGAGACTCTTGTGTTTGCGAAATGTGTTTGTCGATTTCTTGTAGCATGTTATCTATGTTTTCTTCGTCCGAATCTTCGATGTCTTCATCGTAAAACGGAGATATATGAGCGACGCTCGGATGTTTCTTGATGAAGTCTTCGACTGATATGGAGTCATCTTCTACAGCCGAATTTTGGGATATTTCTCTTTTATTCCTGACAAAGGTGTTGGCATTCATATCGGGTTTGGCTTGCGTCGGTATATTGGCATAATCTCCGTCAGTTTCAAGTCTAGTGTATACAACTCCTCCCGGGGTAAAGCAAGCGCATTTCTTACTGCTGACTTTGATTTCAGCCTGCAAAAATAAAATATAATATTTGAGATTACGAGAAACGATTCATTTGAACGTTTGTGATGTATTTTTTTTTAATAACGATCAAAATTAAAATAAAGAGTAAATTAAAACAGAAAATTAGTTATTCGAAGAATATTTTTTCTTCTGAAAGAAGGCTTGAACTTTGTGGTAACATTATTATTAAAAAAAAACACAAATCGCTTCGTTTTCACCACTTTATCAGCCAGCCTTTTATACGAGTAACAAATTTAAAAAATTCATACTAAATAACAAAGACAGCGATGATCCTATCATGAAATCAGGAGTTAATAAACTTAATTGTAACGATTGTGATCATTTTTATATTGATAAAACAAAAAAAAATTTGAAACTAGAATTAAAGAACACATCAAAGCTTTAACTAGCAATGTGAGTCTGATTTTGCAAAACATTTACATAATTGGTTATGACCATACATTTAAAATTAATACAGGTTCAAAATTTTAACATACGAGTTATAAGATCCCACAAATAAATAATTTAGAAATATTGAAATTAGGAAAAATGTTTAATACTTCATACATTCAATTGTTCTTGCACCATCCCGGACTGTTTAGGATGTTTTGGACATAATAATTCAGTGTATATTGGTAATCAAGACGTCACAGCTCCCGAGCAAATATGAAATTGTACTGAATGACAGGGTGAGGGGTTACCGCCGGGTGCGGGCGGGGCGGGTTTTAGTTCCAAAGTCACCGCACGCCAAGTTATTGTGGTCAAGCAATAGTAGTAAAACTCACCTCATATTTACACTTGTGCCGCCTCCACCTTCCGGCCACCAGGGCGCACCGCCATCTCTGGCCCTTGGAGCAGGGCCTCCTCATCTCGGGGGCTGCGCAGGCGAGGGCCAGCCTGGCCAGCCGGCCACCTCCTACAACTCTCGGCAAGGTGTTATCTAGCTGCTGCTCTGTGGTTCCTAGAAAGCAAAAAGAGAAGAAAGATAAATACAGTACTCTCCCGCTAATCTGCCTCTACAAAATCCCAACCATCAGAGGATTACTAAAAGCGGCAGATTATAGTGTATTGATCATCATCATCATCATTCTTGGCACTACAAGCCTCGGTGGGTCTTGGCCTCCTCAATAATTTTCCTCCACTCATCTCGGTCTAGTGCAAGCTCTCTCCAGTTTCGAAGCTCTAAGGCAGAGATATCTTTGAGGACGTTGTCACTCCATCTTAGTTTCGGCCTTCCTAAGCTCCTTCGCCCTATTGGCCTTGAGTTCAGCAGGGACTTTGGTGCTTGATGCTCGGACATTCTCTCCACATGACCCAGCCACCGAAGTGTATAGATACAACAAATTAAATCAAAAAACGAAATTTTGGGCGAATTATGTACATATTTGTATTTCAAAATCAACAAACATGTAACTTAAATTACTCAGGTTTCGAAAAGAAGTGCGGTAATTTGTCTTGTTTTTTACCAGAATATATCTCTTTAATAACTTGATCACGCATTTTACGTAAATTTGTAATCCTGTCACCTGACATTCCATTTTCTTTTTAGCCCATTTAATACAAATATCCCATTTAATACAAATTTGAGCCCATTTAATACAAATATCCACGCCATCTAGAGCATCTTAAACGCAACATGACTGATGAGTTTCCGGTTCAACGAATTTCATTTAAAAGCTCATTATCATTAAACGTGGCTCGTATATTTCAGTGTTCTCTTCAAACCAACCTTCAACAGCTTCACGTGTTAAGCCCGCATTTGGAATTGTTGCTTATTGTATTAAGGTACAGATACACATGCTTCTTTAGTGGCATGCTAATGAGCATGCCACTAATAAGCATGCCCTAACAACTGTACACACTTGCTCATTACTGGCATGCTTATTAGTGGCATGCTCATAAATAAGCATGCCTAAAGCTAACAATCAAACACACATGCTTATTAGTGGCATGCTCTTGTCATAGAATAGAGACGCTCTTGTTCAAAATGGAAACTTTGCAAACTGAAATAGAAAATTCAAGTGAACCAATAAATCAAAAAAGTTCCCGAGTTTCCATCTGCACATTTTTGATTTTAGTTTATATAATTTTTATTGTAAGATTTGAATCATTCATGCCTATTAATAAAGTTTCGTAAAATTATTTCTCACTATAACTATTTTTTACCAACAACGTGACCGGCGTATTCCACAGACATTGGGATTTCCTATAATAAGTCACGAAAAGTAATGTTTTATCATCTCCCCAACGCGCCATATGTGTTTCATCTGTCGCGGACTGAGAAGATCGCATCGATAATACTAGCCGCGAAGCCCGCGAATGACATAAGCATGCTCATAAATAAGCAAGTCTGTTCACACATGCTCCAAAGATAACCCTTCTCTATGGTGAATGACAGTGGCA
>JADDOH010002606.1:0-15319 GCA_016648135.1 Agrypnia vestita | reverse complement strand
ATTTAAAATCCCTTCATTATTGTGCCGGTTGAGTAATGCAACGCAGCAGTCAACGCGCGTTTGTTGATTTGCTTCACTCAATTCGTGAGGTACCCACCTTTCAAGCTTTTTCACCTTACCAATTTGCTTCAAGTGGATTAAAACAGTTTTATCACTAACACCGCAGCCTGCAGCTAACCCGGATGTGGTTTGCGATGGATCCGCTTCCACAATAGCCTTCAATTCTTCATTATCAACTTTGGTCTCCGGCCGTCCACGGGGCTTGTTCTGCAGGTCGAAATTTCCAGAACGAAAACGTTGGAACCAAAAACGCACTGTGTTTTCTTTTGCGGCACCGTCGCCATACACATCATTAATCCTTCGAGCCGTTTCTGCAGCACTGGTGCCACGGTGGAACTCGTACTCGTAAATAACGCGATATTTCAAGTTTTTCATTTTGTAAACTGAGTGACGCAAAGAAAAAAACAATTGAGGAAAAAACAAATGAATTATAATTTTCAAAACACAAATATATGAGTAAATAGCTGTATAAATTTGGATTTGGAATTCCTAACCAAAGAGAAGATATTTGAGATCAAATTTGCCAGTACGGAAAAACACCAATTTCATATGTAAGGACCTAATATATACCTATCGTAGGCATTTTCAAGGTCCTGTTGAAAAAATGGAAGCGTGACATTATCTTGAAATAATCATGAATGTTTTATTTTTTAATATTATCGTAATAAAAGTATATTGTGATTTGGTGAGTTGAGAAAAATTTATTATTTTTATTCTTTAAAATTAACTTTCAAGTTTGAATTTTTTCACGCGAAATTTTGTTGTAGAAATAAATGCTCATAAAAAATTAACTTTAAAAAATCTTAAATGCAATGTAATTTTAATTTATTATTCGCTTGCTCTAAAAAATATATGGTTTATTTTTTAAACAATCTTAAGATGATCTGTTTTTTTTTAAGAAGTCTGGTGAGTAAGACTCTCGTCTAGTGATCCAACAGTCGGAGGTTCGAGACCTATCTATTTCAGAATAGCGGCACGATAGTCCTATTTTAATAGAACAAGCGTTTCAAACTATGTTTTAAAATAGAAAAAATGTTGTTGTGATACTTATTCCGTGTTCGCCTCTCTATTTTAAATAAAAAATGAACGATCTAAATGTATGGGAGTGTCAATAAATTAATATATAAATATAACTAATCAAATAGAATTGTGAAAACAGATGTTTAAGTAGTGATGTACGTCTTATTTAATTAATGCGAGTCATGGTTGGGTTTAAGAAAAACCTTCCCGCGCTTTTGATTATTTATTTATTTACGCCCAAGGGGTTTTTACAACACGAGTAAATATTTGGAAATAAATAAAAAAACAGTCAAAATGTAATTGAAAAAATAATTTTATTAACATACGCATATACTGTAATCGCTCTTAGTACTGCTGCTGTTAAAAATATTTTCTTTTTTATAGTATTTTTTTATTAAAGCGCGTTTTTATTTTTTCATAAAATATAATATTAATTTCTACTTTGTCTCTTATCGATTCTAAGATAACTTACTACATTAAAATTCTTTGACTTTTAAAATTTTATTTAAGAGTATATTTTTATTTACAATTTACCATAGAATACAATCGATATTCGAGCATTGTTATTAACCTCAAAACTTAAATATCATTTTAAAAATAATACAAACCGACAGATTTCTCCGACGTACACAATATTCGATAAAATAACGCATCAGTATTTAAAAAAATTCAACCTTCACTTTAAAAATAATGAACGATTATTGTATAGTCATTCGGAATACGTCTCCCCGCCAAATTTCAGAGCTACTGTTGGTCAGATGAGATTTTTCCCAATCCCTGGCAGACGTGAAGCGAAATAAAAGCGTGTAAAATACCCATAACGTAGGGAAGAATACAAACTACATGGATAAGGATGAACAAAGAAGCAGGATGTGCAGCCATGTCCAAGTGTGTAGGTAGGTACGTGAAGCCAACACGCGGAATACCAAGAAGAGCGCAGTCCTCAACACTTTGGCGACCGGCGGGGTGTAATAAATAACGGGGTAGCGACCCCCGCTGGATACTAAATGTTGCCGGCTTCCTGCGAGCGTTCTGCTCGGCCCGCGCGCGTTCCTACCCCCAAAATTATTTGTTTCGGGGTTCACGTATCTGGGAGTTATTACGGTACATATTAAAATTCCTATCTATTCAATAATATGAAAACACTGGAAATTAATTAAAGATTTATTTATTAGAATATTTTGAGTTTGTTCAAATCTTTCAGAACGGTACTGACTTTCATGTCACATAGACATTATTAATCAATTAATGTGTATTATAGATGTCTCACAGAGACGAAACTGTAGTTTTTTATGGGAAAGTAGGTATAGAAGTCTTTTGGGTGTACATAGGACTTATGACCTATCTTATGGCTGGCTTAAGTGATCACTTTACACAATGTAACATTCGCCATTTCCACCCATGATAGAATATACCAAGCCTACTAATTCTATCGTGGGTGGAAATGGCGAATGTTACATTGTGTAAAGTGATTACTTAAGCCAACCATAAGATAGGTCATAAGTCCTATGTACACCCAAAAGACTTCTATACCTACTTTCCCATAAAAATACTACAGTTTCGTCTCCGTGAGACATCTATAATATACATCAATTGATTTATTTATTATTTTATTAAATTGACAAAGTCACAAAACACGTATTCAATGAAAGCACTATTCTTCAAATAACTCTATTTCGCAATTTATTACGTATATGAACACTTCATTATCACTTCAACACATTTCTCACTATTTTAAATTTCCATTCCCGTCTAGAATTCAACTCATACACAGAAAGCGAGTGTTATTATAAAATCGCTCCTCTATCACATCGAAGATGCATACAAGATCTGTGTTATCTTTAAAAAATAATGAATAACTTGGTTAACTCACCCTATTTATTAGAGAAAATAGGTTTAAGGTGTCCTACATACTCAACGCGTTCAAATAATTTATTTTACCCGAACTTTGGTAGGACTAACTACTTAAAAAACTGCTTTGTAACTCGTTCCACTTCAAAATACAATCTGTTCATTTCTACAAATAACCTAGACATTTTTATTGACAATTTGCTTTTATTTAAAATGAAACTCCGTTAATGATTATTGAAATAAATTTAATACTTCTTTAATTGAATCCCATTCCCTCCCTCTCCCCACCCCTCCCATTTTATGCATTATCATAATTTAAATCTTTGAAATATTTATTATTTATCACATATTCTTTATAATTTTTTTACTTAGTTTTTTTTACCAGCTTCGAGGAAACTTCACTGGTCATGCTAAATGTATATTTTTTGATATTATATAATTTTTCTTATTACATCGTACTGTATGTTTCCAAAAAAAAAAAAATCACTGGAAACACTTTATTAAAAGATATTATTATAGATATCTCATAACAACGAAATTATATTTTTTATGGGAAAGTAGGTATGGAAGTCTTTGGGTGTTCATAGGTGTTATGACGTATCGTACGGCTGGCTTAAGTGATCACTTTACACAATGCGACGTTCACCATTTCCATCCGTGATAGAATACTACATCTATAAAATTTTTGGAAGTTGTATATAAATTTAAATTTTACAACCCGCTTCATATGTTGCTGTCTCTGCTTTTATATCCCACATTTACACAACTTAAAAAAAAGTCGATGTGTGGATGTTCTTACGGTGGAATTGGTGAACTTCGCATTATGTAAAGCGATCACGTAAGCCAGCTCGTACAGGTCGCAAGTCCTGGGCCACTCTTTACTCTCGTTGAATAAAAGAAATTATCGGAGCAGCAGGACTATCATGGAGGGGCATTGACAAAGGGTATAGATGATGATGACGTATAATTCGCTAACAAATCAAAATCGACGTTATTTTATTATTATTTATCAAATGCCCGTTGAATTGACGAAAAAAATCAACCCTTAGAATATTTTTTCACAAAAAGTCGAAGGGGTAACATGAAAAGGGATGTCCTTAATGTCATTTTTATACACTAGCGCCGGACCTCATTCCAGATGATGTACAGCCATAAAAATGTAACTGAGTAAAAGTGCAATAAACATTGTAAACACCGCGTAGAATGAGTTTCTTTTATGATTCGCATATTTTTCCATATTTTCCCTTTGGGTAGGTACTAGAAGACTGTTTTAAGTGATTATTATATATTTTTTATATTGTAACGAGATGCTAAAAAGAATTAACGCACTATCTGAACCCCTGGTAATGTCACTTGGAACAACACTACGGAAAAATCTAGAACGGTCTACAATTATCTAGAACCTTCAGAAAACGTCTACAAACGTCTCGGACACAACCGAGAAGCGACGAAGACCTTCTCCTTAACACAAGATTAATCTAGAAAGCGCGAAAATACCTGAATTTGGATATAAATACGAAACCACGCCGCGGCGGGAGTTCAGTTGGCGTGTTTGACATTTCGATTCAGTGCGAGGTCGGTCGCGAGCCGCGAGACGACGCCCAGGGTGGCCAGTCGTGAATTGCGAAGCGACACATATACTTACTTACTCGCCATCACGCCGTTTCCCCGTGGGGGTAGGCATAGAGGATAGAGCGCTGCACTCTTCTGTCCTGATCTACAACTCTCTCCTCATCCACATTCATACATCTTCGAATGCAAGCTCGCCGGTTGTTGAGGCTTCTAATGGGATGATCTTCCAGTATCTGGTTAATCTGGTCATGCCATCTGCGGTCGCCCTCTCTTTCTGGCGCCATCAACACTTGCATTATATATCTTTCTTACCATTCTTTTCTTATTAATTCGCTCAACATGCCCAAATCATCTGAGCGACCCTTTTTTAATTCTATAATTATGCTAAGATCAGCTTTACATTCATTCCTAATACCTTTATTCTTTACTGTATCAGAAATGGATTTGGCAACAGATATCGAACGAAATAATAGAGCGAAGTACCTAACTAGCGTTGAAAATAAGCGATAAATACTGCATGCGAGAACGAAATATTCTAAGGCGTGATAAATACGTGTTACCCAGCGATAATAACGAGTTCATATACGAGTGATATATTGCAAAATAGTGTAATTAAAAAATAGCTGTTTTCATTCATTCCTCCCTTCATTCATTCATTCATTCTTAGTGTATGATACATGATACTCCCACGACACGTGACAGTATCATGTATCATACACTAAAAAGAAACGATGTATTTGTTACAGACAAGGTAAATATTTTAATAATGTATACATAAACTTATATATGTTTGCATTAACTATGAGTTTTAGTTACAGAATACGCAAATGAATTAATGAAAACTCTAACTAGTCGTTGTATGCATTCACTGTTCAGCGTCTGTCAAAGTATTCAGAATGTCCACCTAACTTTTTATTTTCACTGCTTATTTAGTTCAATACAGTTGTATGGGCTAATAGGTACACGATTTACATAAAAACTTATTGTATTACATAATCTAGTCATTGAAAGTTTTTTCATTGTAAACCTTTTGCACTTCAGTTTAAACTCTTGTATATTTACTGTGTTTTGTACAGTTTTCGACAAACTATCGAAGATTTTAAGGCCTTTGTAGATAAGACAATTTTTCGAATTGTTTTTCTTCTTCTTTTAAAGTCTTGTACTGTCGGCGCCTCTTGTATTGTATGAATGAAGATCCTTACTCTGTTTCATCCTGTTATCAAGTATTCGGGCAATAATCTGTGTCTGATTTTAAATCATCATCATCATCATTCTTGGCACTACAACCCTTGGCGGGTCTTGGCCTCCTCAATAATTTTCCTCCACTCATCTCGGTCTAGTGCCAGCTCTCTCCAGTTTCGAAGCTCTAAGGCAGAGATATTTTTGAGGACGTTGTCACCCCATCTTAATTTTGGCCTTCCTAAGCTCCTTCGCTCTATTGGCCTTGAGTTCAGCAGGGACATTCTCTCCACATGACCCAGCCACTAAAGTCTTTCCAGTTTTATAAATTTTGTGTCGTTTGGCTCCTTAAATAGAGTATAGAGCTCATTGTTGTAACGTCTGCGCCAAAGTCCATTTTCTAGAACCGGTCCGAAGATACGCCTCAAAATTTTCCTTTAAAAAAGTCCAGTGTTCGCTCATTCCTCTAAGTTGTACCCACGTCTCAGCTGCGTATGTGAGCACTGCCCTAATAAGCATTTTGTACACTAATATCTTGGTGTTTCTGGACAGCAGTCTGCATTTTATCTGCTTTTATAGGCGGAAAAAATCAGCGATTTGCGCTCACTATGCGCTTCTGGATCTCCTCTGTAGTATTATTGTTGCTTGTTATTAGGGATCTTAGGTATGTAAATCTTGGTACCGTTTCAAAATTTTGACTTCCACACGAGAGAGTTGAGATTTGTTGTGATTTTAAATATTTGTACTTAAACATTATATTTTATTCTTTGATTTACTGATTAAGATTGATAAGACCTATCATGACATACGGTATCGAAGCAAGAACGGACACATTGAGAAACACCTCCTCAGAACTACCGAGATGAAGACCCTAAGACCCATTGCGGGCAAGACCCTCAGAGACAGAGTACCCAATGCGGAAATCCGCAGAACCTGCGACATACAAGACATTGTACGATGGCGCAGGCAGAGAAGGCGTTTCTGGAGGGACCATGTCGAGAGAATGGAGCAGACGAGACTTCCCAGAGCCGTTATAAGCGGGATTCCAGAGGGGCGCCGACCGCCAGGGAGACCACCAAAGAGATGGAGAGAGAGCTGGACGTCCTCGTCACAAGACCAGGACTGACCAGTCAACACATATCAAGGATCTAACAAACGAACAACAAGAAGAAGAAGATTCTGAAGGAACACTAGAGTTGCTGTGTTATTATTTTTTTTTTTTTAACAAATCATGGCAATCTTGAAGGAGATAATATAAAATATTCATTGTTTTTGGAGAAAATCCAATATAGAAACCAATATTATTTTCATACCATATAAAATATAATTCTATTTCGAGCAGTGGTAATAAATAAACTTTATAAGAGTTACAACACTGTTCATTTTCTAAATTATCCTTATCAAACATTAGCGCAACGTATCGACTCGCGCCCGTTCGCTTATATGGCTGTCAAAATTGTGTTCAGCGCGATGCCACCGCATATTTACAAAAAAAAAATTCTAGAAGCTTCCGGTATACTTTCGCATATTCCAGTTCTTTCTAAAATATTCTAGATTGTTCTAAAGACTTCGAATATGAAAGCCCACAAGGACAATTATGGTTTTAAATAAATCGAATACTATCCCACAGACATCAATGACTCAATTAAAATTAAATAATTTTAAAATTCTCAAACATCTTCGAAGGCAGATGTAACCGCGGTTTGAGGGCCGCTGGTTGTACCGTCTACTATAAACAATACTACCGCGGTCCGTCTGTCTCGCTTTCTGATCATAGCCGCTGCAATATAAGTGGCCGTACGGCAGGGCATTGCAAATCTACCATTGTAATTCGAATCGAATCTCGATCGAATTTTTCAGAATTAATCTACACTTAAAAAAATCGATTGTAAAATAATGCCGCGCATGATTCAAGTTGGCCATGCGATAGAGGAATAACGAGACAAGAGAAAAATGCAAAAAATAATATTCAATATGTAAGTTTGTTATAAATTTCAGGTGTTTGTTGCCGTGTGGTCCCAAAGCACGATATGATATACCTACGAAATTATGAAATACACAAAAATTTATTTAGCTTCACTTGTCTGTCAGTCAGAAAATTTCGTAATCAACAGTGACCTACTTACTCTCTGACCAACAAACGTTTTAAAATTTGGTAAAGAAACGTACTCCGGATGACAATAAAATAGGCATTCATTAATTTTACAAAATTATTGACTGTTCAAAAAATTTATTTAAAATGCTTGCGTGGCATTTTATGAAATATTGTAAAGGCCTTTTCATGTAAGTTTACAATTACGTAATAAGCGTATTGTTTCGTTGTGTTAAGTTTACGGATACGCAACTCCTGTTTCCGTAAACTCACTTGCAAGTTTATACACAAGACATTTACGTTGCCGGTGACATCTGTAGATTTGCATTATTATAAAAGTTACGCATGAGTTTTGAGGTTAATAGTACGCAGAAAAAAGATGTCATCGATGTAATTCGAATTAATTACAAGATTTAATGAGTTTAAAACGAAGAAAATAATATTATACTCGCCGTGCACCCATGAAAAATCACGGTACAAATATTGCAGGATTTGGAGCTTATACTTTATAAATAGAAAACCATTTGTTCCTTTAAATTGACATATTCACCTAAACCTAAAACTAACTTCAGATTAATTTACAAACAAATTTAATTGGCTTAAAACCTTAAGTATGTATTTTACAGCAGCAATTCTTTAATGATGACATTTTTGATGAATGCTCGTTGCTGATTATTAATATAAAAATTTGGTCGCGCGACCCTTGCGTGTAACCTGAGCCGCACGCTGATTGACGTGTCACACTCGGAGGCCCGTGGCTCGTTAGCGGCTAGTTATCGTCAGTGTTGTTGTTGTAAATTAAGGACAGTTCATTTAAAAAAAATCACGCTTTTATGAAAAATGACTAAAAAGGAGAAAATATTTTTTACCAGCCACAGTACTAAGGGCGATAACGATATATGCGTATGCCAACGAAATCAAAATAACAGTGAATCAGAAACATTGTTTAAAATAAAACTGGAAATGCGCATTTGAAAAATCAATGCGTAATTTGAAAAATTCCATAAGCTTGTAATTTTAAATAGAAACACTAGTGTAGAACTATACAATTTTTTTTGCGATAATAGCGCTTTATAAATGATCAAGTATTATTATTATTATCATAATAATACTTGAATATTACATTTTTTTTACCCTTCAACAGGCCAGGAGGCCCAATTACAGATGCGGAATACACCACAAAGCACCCAGGCTCGAGTTAATCACATAGATCAAATTGTGACCTCACCGGGAATCGAACCTGGAACCCTCGGTGTGGGAAGCCTGTGTCATACCCACAGCGCTACGAGGGCCGCCATATAAAATGATCGTTTAATACCTACCCGTTGGAGACGACCTACCATTTTATCAAAGTAGAAATGTCCACAAAGGAAAGTCCTCGATTCGAAAACATTTGATTCTCTATTTCGAATCAAGCGAGACCCTAATTAAGATACTCGCGAAATAGTTTATATTTAAATGAATTTAGTTCTTTTACGCAGTTGTTTTAAAGTCCATTATGATGTTCATTAAAATTGTGTATTAACATAAAACATGTAATAGTTGGTCTCCTGTGTATTTATCTGGTACTAAATCTGGTACGCGCATGCGTTGTTTGAAACTCGGTTGTCACATGTGGAATAAAATTCAATTTATAAGGTTTACAACATTTACTTTATAAACATACATTTAATTTTTAAATGTTATAAAATTTAATTAATAATTTAGGAGAATCATGCTACAGAAAACCCTCTCAGAGATGTGGAACAAATCAATTTCCAAAGTGATATTGTTCTGCATAGCTGTAGCTCTTCCAACAGGCATAACCATCGGACAGCTGTTCTTGTATATTGCATTGAAAAATAATCTATGCTGAAGCTGTCTAAGGCAACATAAGGAATATGCAAACCAATTCTTCGCATAATTTCAGCATTATTGATCAAATGCAAAATGATGCAGCGTATCGTTAAGACTGTGTTGTTGCTAGGTAGTATATAAGGAGAAACATGCGTGACATTTTTTATATGAAAAAAGGATAAATCAATAAAATGTTTATAGTTTTATTTTAATATATTCTTGAAAAAAGGCCAGAGAGCCATCTATTAAACATGTTCTTTGCAGGGATCTGATATCGTGGTTGTGGTATCCGTAATATTTTTTTTGGAATTGAATACCGGTCATTTATATCAACAGAGAATTATTTAAAAATATACTACATGTTGCAGATTTTGTGACATAATATACAAATAAATGTATAATAAAAGTTAAAATAAAAAATAAAATTGTAAATCTTTCTAAAAAATAACTTTTTTTGATGCTTTCTTCTTGTGTAATGTCCTTTATTTTTTTATTTTTCTTAAGAATTAAATTTAATTTAATCAATTGTAAATTATTAATTTAATTATTATTAATTTAATTTATTCAATTTAATCATTAGTCTGAGTGTCATTATCTGTAATCTGCCGCAGTATTTGATATGAGGGACTTTTATCGAGTTGTATGTTGTATTGCAAGATTATATGCAAGGATGGTATGGGACATGTATCTGAGATAGTACGCAGAAAAAATGATGTCATCGATGCAATTCAAATTAATTACAAGATTTAATGTGATAAGACGTAGAAAATAATATTTTACTAGCTAATCAAATATCATGGGATTTACAAACAAATTTCATTGGCTTAAAACTTAAAGTATATTTTACAGCAGCAACACCTTAACGTTAAGTGTTTATTTATACTTTATTTTAATTTAGATTTTTCATTAATTTTTTGAAGAACAGTCCATTATATATGAAGTTTTCATACTGTGGTGACATAATTAATTAAATAAAGTCAAATAACTAAAACAATATTTTTATGTGTAGGTATATTCCGAGAACAAAATAACTGGATTTGTTTACAATGGGGTTGTTATGTTGTTATTAATTGAGATAAATAAAAGAAGTCTCGTAGAGACGAAACTACGAAAAAAATATATTCAGGTATATTTACCAGCCGCGAAATCTATGTATAATACTTCATAAGAAGGACTACAGATATTTCTAGCATAGGCTCTTCCAATATATGGAAGGTTTTGAGATTTTTTTTCTTATTACATATTTTCAAATATTGTGGGGATATTCTTATGTACGATAGAATTGGTGAAATTGTGTAGAGTGATCACTTCAACCCGCTCATACAGATCACAAGCCCTGGGCCATCCCATAAAAACATGTTTCTCATATGAATAGCTTCGTCTCCGTGAGACCTCTATAATTTATCTTAATCAAATAACTTTGTTTACCCCACTTTATTGGATACAATATCTACATGTAATTTATTTATTTATATTTATTCGGAAAACCAACAGCTAACAATAATTAAGTAAATACAAAGAATGGGAAACATAAAACCAATTATAAGTTTTAACTGGTACTGAAAACAATGTTTCGAAAACATCATCCTCCTTCTCTTTTGAGGATAACTTGTATATTTATTATACTGATAAATAGATAAAATACGACTAAAAGTTATTAAAAAACTACATGTGCAAAACCGCGCGGGTAATTTTCTATACAAAGTTTGACCGATCTGACTCAAATTTTTTGAAATTGCAAAACAATGGAACCTTAGTGTCCCCCCACAAACTTATTTTTATCTAAATACTAAACCTGGGCAACGCCGGGTACGAACAGCTATAGTATTAATATAAAATATTAATCCCTGAGGATTCGCAATTACATTCTCGCATCATCTCTAATCCCGAGATATATAAAAATTATATATAAAAACCGCGATTAGATCTTTTACTTCTGGTGACTTTCTGATTAAAAAGAAAAAATATTTTCTCAAAGCAAATAACAGCAGGTGGGTACCCAGTTATTTTTTATATATGCGTGATCAGTTACTTTTCGCATTTCTCCAATAACGCTTGTGCCAAATAAATAATCTGTATATTCTGGAAAACTCTCTTCTTACTCGTAGGCTGCTACGGCGTCGTCGGCATCGTAGAACCAAATGGTTGAACGAAATATAATATACTAGAAGGGATGAATTTGGTAAATTCCATCATATTATGGCAGACTTAAATGATGACAAATTTCATGACTATCTATCTAATAGATTCACAAATGCTGGGGAGAATACAAGTGCAACGAGAGCACATAACATCGATGAAATATTTAAAAGTTTTTTTGTTCGATGTACTTAAATAATTCTATCTCACCATCAAATTATTTAACTTACAGGTATTTTTTAGTTTTTTAAAGATTCTCCGCCATGATCTGCGCTGATGGTCACGCAGTTGAATCACTTTGGTCCCACAAACATTTGTGGTCATGTATCAAATTGACAATTTTTTCAATATCCGTCTTACAAAATCGCAAAAATTTCCGAACAAATCCGGATGTCGGACGTCGGACGTACACGCACTACTAAATCGTGTACAGAGTGCGATGTTCAATACTACTTCGAAGGTCAGGAATGTACTTACGTATTGCGTATACTCAATTTCGAACGAGAACAGCCGACCCCAATAGCCTACCTAGGCAATGAGTAGGGACGGTGCAAGGAAGAGGAAGAAGAAGAAGCAGAGTCTTTGCATAAAGTATTATTTAATAAATTATATCAATATGTTTCGAGACGGATCGTTCTCTCACGAGAATACAAATTGAAAAAAAAGTGCAAACTTTCATCTTTCATAACTCCATACCTATCGATATTAGGTCATGGTTGCTTGAACATTTTCGACTCATAGTCAAGGAATAAAGTAAATTATTGTAGACTAGCTTTGTTACACCCTGTATAATGAAAAAATCTTAATATTTCTTAATGTATTTATTATCACATTATTCAGATTTCAATATATTGTAACGAGGCTAAAAAGAATCACGCACTCATGTCAAGTGACAGTTGTTTAAATGATCACAACACTACCGAAGATTCTAGAACGGCCTAGCGTAATCTAGGGATTGCGGGAAGCATCGAGAAACATCTACAAAAGCCTGGAAGCCACGAGAAAGTTCTCGTAAACACTGGAATCGTCTGGAGGTTTTAATATCACCATTTGCCAACATAAATAGGACCACACACGGAAGCGAACGCAGCCGCGAGTTTCGAAGGCCAGGGGTAATTCGACAGGGAGTACTCTGAAAAGTCCTTACGTAGCGAAATAATACCTATGGAAATCGGATGGAACGTTCTAGAGAATAGTGAATAAAGTGTTAAAGCGATTATAAAGTGTCTATTTACGAAATAGTTTGAATAATTAATTATTCAGTAATTAATAAATCCTGTATTAAATTCCAGCGTTTCATTAATTCCTCCCGCAGCCACGACACGTGACAATATCATAGAATTCCGTCACATAAATAATTTATTTCGATGTTTTTTTTTCAAAATATATGTCTACGGAAATGTCACGCTTCAAAGTTTTTACTTCACGCGTCTGCTAACTTGCAAGTAAATAAATTCAATGTTTATTCAATATTACAAATGTATACAATGTTTACAGTGTTTACAATTTTCAATATTACAAATGTATACAATGTTTACAGTGTTAAGCTTTTTTCATTATTGCTGAGAGTCTTGGCAGCAAAAAACACTAAATTGATTTGACGCCCTGGTCATAATAATCTACTGTATTATAGCAGACAATTCTCTTCCAGTATTATATTGTTCAAGAATATTTATCATTTATATAAGATTTGTGAATCAATCTTATTGCCAATTAAAAATAAGTAATAGTAATAATTAAATGCTTACAATTTAATAATGGTGTTAATTCTATTATAGACAAAGTAAAAAATGATCTGAATAGGATATTTAACAAAATAAAACAATTAAAAGTATTTAAAAAGATGAAAGTAAATGTAAAAAGAAAAGACAAAGAAAAAAATGATCCGAATAGGATATTTAACAAAATAAAATAATTAAAAGTATTTAAACAGATGAAAGTAAATGTTCTTATAGGATTAGTATTTTTCAAATTTAGGTTATATCATGGCTTTTAATAGGTCTTGGGCATGCTTCCTTCCCTTTTCACGCAGCCAGAGTTTCACTTTTGAAGAAAAATACGCTAGACTACGGCTACAAGTTTTTAGTTTAGTGTTTAATATTTCTGGAGCTTGGAGGAGGTGAAATCTTTGTGAAAAGGTTTTTGTGAATTTTGGTACGAGATAGTCGCAGTTCACCTGTGCCCTTGTTGAGTGTGAGTGAGTGATTTGTTGGTGATCTTGTTTATGTCGGAAAAAATAAAATAAAAAAAGTAACCCATAAAAACCAAGTTTTTACTATACTCCCTTTTTTATAAAATATTAGGTCCTTACATATGAAATTGTGGTTTTGCCGTACTGGCAAATTTGATCTCAAATATCTTCTCTTTGGTTAGGAATTCCAAATCCAAATTTTTACAGCTATTTACTCATGTATTTGTGTTTTGAAAATTATAATTCATTTGTTTTTTCCTCAATTGTTTTTTTCTTTGCGTCACTCAGTTTACAAAATGAAAAACTTGAAATATCACGTTATTTACGAGTACGAGTTCCACCGTGGCACCAGTGCTGCAGAAACGGCTCGAAGGATTAATGATGTGTATGGCGACGGTGCCGCAAAAGAAAACACAGTGCGTTTTTGGTTCCAACGTTTTCGTTCTGGAAATTTCGACCTGCAGAACAAGCCCCGTGGACGGCCGGAGACCAAAGTTGATAATGAAGAATTGAAGGCTATTGTGGAAGCGGATCCATCGCAAACCACATCCGAGTTAGCTGCAGGCTGCGGTGTTAGTGATAAAACTGTTTTAATCCACTTGAAGCAAATTGGTAAGGTGAAAAAGCTTGAAAGGTGGGTACATCACGAATTGAGTGAAGCAAATCAACAAACGCGCGTTGACTGCTGCGTTGCATTACTCAACCGGCACAATAATGAAGGGAGTTTAAATCGAATCATTACCTGTGATGAAAAGTGGATCCTGTACGATAATCGGAAGCGCTCATCGCAATGGCTGAACCCTGCCGAACCAGCCAAACCATGCCCCAAGCGAAAAGTGACTCCAAAAAAGTTACTTGTGAGCGTTTGGTGGACTAGTGCTGGTGTCGTTCACTACAGCTTTCTTAAATCTGGCCAGACGATTACGGCAGATGTCTATTGTCAGCAACTGCAAACCATGATGGAAAAGCTAGCTGCTAAACAACCGAGGCTGGTTAATCGCTCTAGGCCACTGCTGCTTCATGATAACGCTAGACCACACACTGCACAACAGACGGCTACCAAATTAGAGGAGCTTCAATTGGAATGTCTAACACATCCACCGTACTCTCCGGACCTTGCCCCAACAGATTACCATTTTTTTCGAAATTTGGATAACTTCTTGCAAAGGAAAAAATTCAACTCCGATGGGGCAGTCCAAACCGCATTCAAAGATTTTATTGATTCCCGTCCGAATGGTTTTTTTAGTAAAGGGATCGATGAACTAACTATGAGATGGCAAAAGTGCATAGATAGCAATGGTACATACTTTGATTAAATAAAAATATTATAATAAAAAAAAATCGGCTTTATGTTCCTCCCATACTAAACGCCAATTTCA